>RJWJ010001613.1:0-124799 GCA_004363605.1 Indri indri | reverse complement strand
GTGCGGGGATTAGAAAAAGGACTTGGAAGACATTAAATGATTGGAACCAACAACTGCAATTGACCTGGCCTCTTGCTCTGCCCAGCACCGGCTGCAGAGGCAGAGATAATTGTAGAAACATTGCTGGTGCCCCCTCCGTGTCCCCTCGGAGGCCCTGGAAGTCACCTGCAGAGGTCCTGTACCTGCCCATGGCCTCCCACATTTCTGAGGAGGCTCTCTAGTCACAAGACCGTGCTTGGCTCTTGAGCTTGGGGACAAGTTGGATGTACCAAGAATTAACTCCCCAGGAGCGACCCTCAACCTAGGAGCGACAGAAGTTGGTGAGTAAACACTCCGGCTTCTTCACCCCGCAGCGGGAAAACCATGAGGCTAATCCTCACGCTTTTCCAAAAGGCCCCGGGGGGACTGAATCCTACTTTCCCACGGCAGTGTGACACTGGTCGACAGCCCCATTTTGCCTGTGTCAAAGCAGAGGCCCCAAAAGGAGAATGGTCTTTCTTCTCCACTTCACTCGCACAGAGCAGATGGGTCCCAATCACCCCGCTGGGCCCACTTTCACTCCAGCCATTGCTGCCATGAGCCCTCATTAAGTTCAGTGGCTCATGGAAACCGGGTCACAAATGGAGTCCTGGCCCAAGTCTGCTCCACAGAGGGCTCAAGGGGTTTACAGACCTTACCCTGTGGGTATTTTCCTGGTCTCTAAGTGCATAATTTGGAAGATACAGAGATGACTCACATTGGTTTTCTGACCTGTGTGGTAAAATCCTTTATGCAAGGAAGGGCCACAGGAAAACCCAAAGCAACACTGTATTTCAAGAGGAACCACAGCTACGAGTCCACTGTCAAGGAGTTAAATGGTGCAGGTGTGGTGATCCTGGTCATATCCCATCAGCTCATTAATGGAAATCACCTGGATTATGATGGTTGATGGTGGGATGTTATAACCTTCACCAGGTAATAGCCCTAATTATAATCGTTGTGCTAGATGTGGTGTGTTTGCTAGAACAGAACAACACAGCATCTGGCACTTGGAACGTTGTACTTAATCTAGCAAATATGTTCTTTTCCATCCCTATTATTAAGGGAGACCAAACACAGCTGACTTTTACATAGCAAGAACAGTAATACACATACTACTCACCCTATGTTAACTCACTCACTGTCTGTGAAAACAGTCCACAGGGACCTTGGTCATTTTGATCTTCTGCAGACCCTCACAGAGATCCATTGTATCAATGACATCATGCTAATTGGATCTGTTAAGCAGGGAAGTGTCAAGAATTCTGGATGCATGAGTATAATATGTGTTGCCAAAAGATGGTAGATATATCCTGTGAAAATTCAGAGTTCAGCCACATTAGCAAAATACTTACAGATGCAGTGATCTGGAGCATAAGGAGCTAAGTTAATGAACCATGTGGCCCCTACCATTGAGAAAGAGGCACCATGCTCTGTGCGTCTGTGGAATTTGGAGACAGCATACACTGCATTGGAAGCCACTGCTCTGACCCATTTACAGGATAACTCATAAGGCTACAAGTTTGGGTGAGGCCAGGAGGAAAGGTGAGCTCTGTAGCAGACAGAAGCCATAGTGAATGACATCCTGCTGCTAAGGCCATATGTCCCGCCAGATTCTATAGTACTAGAGGGACCCACAAATCCCAATAGAAGACTCATGGTGCACGCCCCGAGGATTCTGAAGTATTTGGAAACAAGGCCACGTACGCTGTGGCAGACAACTGTTTGCTGTTTGAAATTCACCTCCTGGCTTGTTATTGTGCCTTAGTAGAGACTGAACAACCCTGAGACATCAAGTGACTATCAGAACACAATTGCCCGTCATTATCTAGAAATTATGAAATACACTTGAGTGATAAGGTTGGGTAGCACAGCAACAATTTACTGTATGAGAGAAATGATACATGTAGAATTGGGTCTGAACGAGGCCAGAAGGTGCAAGTAAGAAACAGGAACTAATGGCATGGACTTCCATTTTTGTTGCCTCTCCTTGAACTTACGGCATTGTAGATATTCCATCCCATCAATGACAGAGAATAGATTTAATAGGTTAATATTATGTATAATATATAATTATGTAAACATAATATATAATTATATATTGGTATATGCAAATATAATGTATATTACAATTGATATATAATATAATTATAATATTTAATATGTTTCTGCACATGGAAATGGACTGTTGCTGCACACGCTTGAGTGAGTATAGCTGTGGTTTGTATATGGTTTGTTTGGCCTTGTTCAAATTTGATCCCTAGTGTTTGGAGGGGAGACCTGGTGGGAAGTGTTTGGATCATTGGGGCGGATTCCTCATGAGTGGCTTGGTGTCATTCTCAAGGGACTGAGTAGGTTCTCACTTTTAGTTCCCATGAGAACTGGTTGTTGGAAAGAGACTGGTGCCTCCTCCCTCTCTCTCTTCCTCTCTGTCACCATGTGATCTCTGCACACACCTGCTCCCATTCACGTCTGCCACTAGTGGAAGCAGCCTGAGGCCCTCCCCAGGTGCAGATGCTGGTGCCATGGCTTCTTGTACAGCCTGCAGAACTGTGAGCCAAATAAACCTCTTTTCTTTATAAATTACCTAGCTTCAGGAATTCCTTTATAGCAACACAAATGGAATAATATAAATATCCCTAAAGAACAAAGGTAAAGAGGCTACTTCCAGTGGGTTGAATTATGAACAGTGCACTTTGTAACTATACTGATACTCCCGGCAGAGGTGGGAGGCTCGTCTGAATGGTCAGAGACATAAAAGGGCAAGACTGAAAGGTAAGAGAGAAGGAAGTTTAAAGCAGAGGGGGTGCAAGCCAGCTGGAATGGACACAGGGTGTGCTAATCTTTGCGTCTCTTTTTAATGCTCACCAGAGAGCATCTTTCCCAAAGCTGTTGTTTACTGACCAGATGGATAGAATGACCCAGGGATGATGGACGTTATTCATTTTCTCTCTTGGACTACTTTGGTGCTTGTACAATGGGCTAAAAGGCTGGTCATTGGGCAGGTTCTGCATGGGCCGAAGGCCTGGTCATTGCCATTGAGGAATACCTAATTTGCTAGCAACAATGGTTGACTTTGAGCATTTGTTATATTAGCAGTGCCATCCATGCATTTGACGGCAAGTTGATTAAGCCGATCTTCTTCCAACCTAGGGATGGTAGATTTCTGTGTTTACTTGAATTGTTACCTATCCCAGGCATGGTCTGTCCTCCCTGCCTGGAGCGCCTTTGCTACTACCACCCTGCGGGGGCCAGGATGCCTGCTTCACTGACATGGATTTACCCACCACATTGCTTCACATCAAGGGACTCATGGCCAAGGAGTACGACAAAGAGTGTGTGACCGTGGGACCCACTGGTCCCATCATAGATCATATCACCCTGCAGCAGCCACTTTCATACTATAAAGAAATGACCCATTAAAGTCTTGGTGGAGGTGCCAGCTTGGGGGAAAATATCCCGTGGAATTGGGACACTTGTCCTTCAGGAGCCAGCTCTGTGCATTGAACCATTAGCCAGTGTGTGACGCTGTGTCCCCCATAAACTACATGGGTCCAGGAACCAAGTGGAAGTCGTTCTGGTTGCTCTCATGATCCCTCCTACTGACAAACTTAAAATATTTATTCTTTTTATTCCTGAAACCTTAGGCCCTGCTGGAAGAGAGGTCCTGGTTTCCAAGGAGGAAATTCTTTCACTGAGAGTCACAGTAAGAACAACATTGATCTCAAAACTACAACGATTACCTGCTATGTCGGGCTCTTCATGGGTGTGGACCGGTAGGCATAGAAAAAAGTTACCATTTTAGAAGAGATACTTTCCTGATCCCCATGAGGAAATAGGGATGTGGCTACACACTGGGACAGAGAGTAGTCAGTAAGGTTCCTCTGGGTGCTTCTGTGGCCAGGGATAGCTGGGAATGGGCACCTGCAGCAAACACAGCTCGGGAAGAGGAAAGCAAATACAGGCTCAGACCCCCGGCCCGGGGATATCTGGGTGACCCCATTTAGTAAGTCATGCAGACTCGCTGCAGTGCTGGCCAAGGTGAAGAAGGTCTAAAAGAGTGGGAGATTAGAGAGATGAGTAGCCATTGCACCCTCAAGACAGGTGCAGTAGCAGGGATTTTAGCTTAGTCCATCACTCCAGTACTCTAAGTGTTCTATAGAGATTACTGCCAGCTGCCCACCACCTTGGAAAGGTCTGAGGCAGACTGAACTTAACAGTGAACTTGAACAGATCGTAGTAATGCCAAGTAGTGGACTCTGTACCAGGTTCCCCATGTGCCCCACTTCACATCCCCTCAGCTCGTCTTTTGTCTGATTTGCCAAAGTGTAAACTGACAACACCTCAACTCAGGTGTGCTGCGTGGGTCTTGCTTTTGCATCAAGGGCTTCTTTGACGCTGCAGCATGAGGAGGATGCAGGAATCTTGTGGACACCTATGCATGCACATCCTGGACGTACGGGAGCATTAACACCTGGTGGGGCAGTCCTTGACCAACGAGGAAGTGGACCAGTGAATTAATGCGTTTCTCTTCTGACACTCAGATGAACAGTCCTGAAGTTCATGAGCCCCAATTTCTCTTAGTGACTGACTTGATTATTCACTCTTGTATAGACTTTCCTTCTGTATTAGACAGCATTTGCTGTATGATAAACCGTTCTAAATCTTAGTTGCTTAAATTAACAACCATTTATTTGGCCCATAAATCTGTGGGTAAGATGGGCAGATCTGCAAACCTGCGCCAGGCTTGGCTGGTCTCAGTTGGGCTTTCTCGTGCATCTGTGGACAGGGGCTGGGTTGGATGGGTACAGGATGGGCTTGGGCAGCCTCTGCTGGGATGTCACCGTGGTCTCTGCTTCTCCACCAGGCCAGCCTGGGCATCTTCACATGGAGGTTGCAGAGTCCCAAGAGAACAAAAGGAAGTGTACAAAGCTTGTTGATGCATAGGCTGGAACTGGCACAGTGTCACTTCTGACACATGTTATTGGTCAAAGCAAATCACAGAGTTAGCCCAGATTCTAACCTTGGGGTTGGGATGGGGAAATACACTACATCTCTTGATGGGAGGAGCCACAGGTGACCTTGCAGAAGAGCTTAGATACAGTGCAGGGAGTAATGGTGACCATTTCTGCAAATATTCTGCTACACTTTCTGTGATTGTCAGTTTTATGTGTCAACTTGGCCAGGCTGTAGTACTCAGTTGTTTAATCAAACACTAATCTAGGTGTTGCTGTGAAGATATTTTGTAGATGTGCTTAACATCTCTAATCATTGACTTTAAGTAAGGGAGATGACTCTTGGTAATGTGGATTGGCCTCATCCAATCCTTTGAAAGGTGTAAGAGCAAAAACCGAGATTTCCCAAAGAAAAAGAAATTCTGCCTCAAGACTACAGCATTAACTCCCCCTTGAGTTTCTAGCCTGCTGGCCTGTGCTAGGGATTGCAGACTTGCCAGTCCCTGCAGTTGCATGAGCCAGTTCTTTAAAATAAATCTCTTGAAAGATAAATGGGTAGGTAGGTAGACAGATAGAGAGAGAGAGACAGACAGAGAGGAGGGAGAGATATTCTGTTTCTCTGGAGAACCTTGGCTGATACAACTTCCTTTCTTGCTTCACGTTTTCAGGATCTCCACTCCTGTTCCCTGGGATCACTTTCCAAAATAAACTGTTCACAATAAGCTCTTGTCTCAGGCTCTGCTTTCTCGAGAGAAGCCAGCCTAAGACAGTAGATACTTGGAAAAAAAAATTCATTTTTACATTGTTTCAGTAAAATTCTGTGATGAGCCATTTGTCGTGTGACAATAAGGACTTGTTATTGACAAAGAAGTTCAAAAACATTGAAACTGAACTGAGTGATGCGTATGTACTTGCAGCTTTATTGGGAGCTTAAAAATGCAAATGAAATGTGTCAGGGCCATGCGTTGGGAACAGAGTCACCAACATTTGTAACCATGGAGGATGATCTTGATCTTTGAGGCGACTTGGATTCTCAGTTACATGGAAGGCTGGTGGGTAGGATTGACAGCAGCAAATTTTGCTGAATGTCCCCAACATACCCGTCCTCCCCAGCGGAATCCAGAATCTGACCATTTATCGTCACCTCCCAAGCTCCTACCCTGGTACCAGCCACCATCGTTTGTCACCCATACTGTCACTGCCTCCTACCTGATCTCTGCGTCCATCCTCAGGCCGTTTTGGTCTATTCTTGCCCCAGGAGTCAGAGGGATGCCGGTGAAACACTAAGTCAGATCATGCAAATTCCCCAGCTCACAATCCTGCCAAACTTCCCAGGTTTCTCAAGGTGAAAACTAGCTGTGATAGTTTTTAAGGCCGACATCATCTGGCTCCAATTCGCCTCTCTGAGCCACTTGGCTCACTCGCCGCTGCCTCTCTGGCCTCTTCGCTGTTCCCCAAGTGCTCTAGACATGCTCATGTCTTGAGACCCCACTGCCAGGAGGAGTCTTCTTCCCTGCATGTCCCCCCAGCTCGCTCTGCACAGCCCCCACATTCACGTCTCCAAGGGGACCATCATGCTCTAGTACAGACTCGCAGCACGTTGGAGCTCAGTTGGCTAAACACATAGCTCCCAAGTTGGGGAAACAGAGAGGAACAGAGAAGTTGAATGACTTTCCCAGGGTCTCACAGCAGACAGCAGGCTGGCAGAAGACACCCTGTTTTAAGTGATGTTTCTCGGAATAATTTTGTTTAGAGAAAGAAAGAGCGTTTGGCAACCAATCAGCCAGAGAACATTTTCATCCGTGTTTCCAGGCATAATGTGGTTTTCTGTTAGATCTGCGATGTGTAGAATGATAGATGTGCATTTAATCCCACACTGTGTGGGACGTGGGGCGGGGAACCACGGCACCCCCACGTCAACCTCTGCAAACACTGGAGCACAGCAGTCGCGGTCCCCACGTGACACAGCTGGGGACAGAAACCCATTCCAGCCTTGTATTTTGTAACTGTCTCGTATTCAATATTCCCTGGCAGGTGCGGAGAATGACTCATTCCCTCTACTCCTCTGAAAATGTCCCTTTCATGTTTCATAAACAACAGCTTTGCTGTGCCATTGTCTCTGTTAGTTATTTTCATAATTCATAATTATCTTAGTTCTTAAAATGTAGACGTACATTTAAAAGCATGATCCAATCGTGCTTGATTGCTGCCACATTGTGTTCAAAGTAATTACCATTCATTTGGCTTTTGAGGCTGTTGAATGAATTTTCCACATGAGATTCCTTAATTTGTACATATTTTATTGCTATAAAATAGGTATTGGCAAGCTGCCTAAACTGTAGCGAAGGCCTTTAATTCCTATCACTATGTGATAAAACAAATTGAGTGCAAACTGAGAGGCTTAAGATAGAACACTCGAAACGGATTCGACTCCTTTTTCTAAACCAAGTTTCCCCTGGTGTGAGACACAGGTAAGATTAAGGTAGCTTAGTTCAGGCTGAGAGCTCAGGATTGTTTGAGCGTTTGTATAGAAATGATAATGTCCCTCCACGATCTATCATTCCTCTGAGACAGGATGTTTGGAGAAGAATGTTATTAACATTTTTCATCCGTGGTAAGAGAAATTGAGTACATGTGAAACAGAGCCAGGGAATTCTTGGTCACGGTAGAGATCTGGGCCAGGTGTTCTGAGACCTGGGGCCAGCGGCGGCTCTGTCAAGCTGTGTGGCCTTTGAAAGGCCTTCTGCTTCTCTGAACCCAATTTGCTCACTTGGGAAATTAAGGGGTTGGGAGAAGTGATTCCTAAATTTAATTTGTAATTTTTCTTTCTGAGGTTATCAGTATCTTAGATGTATTCAGGACCTTTTTCCTGAGGCTTTCTCTAGGGTTTTGAAAATCACATCTATGCTGTTTCTGATGTGCACATTCTAAAAACTATAAGTGAGATGACAGGACATTAACTTGTAGAAAGGATTCAAGTGTTTAGTGGATGACTTTCAAGGTCTTTCCTAATCCAGAAATTCTTTAATTCCATGTGGTCAATGGATGTTCCTGGGTTCTTCAGTTGGATTTCTTACCACCCTCCAACACGAATTTATCCTCCCACCTCTGGGCCTCCATGAACATGTGCACCTGTTGGTGTATTTATTGTCCTTGCAATGCCTCCCAGCTTTTCTCTGCTTTCCAAGAGCTTAATCTTTTACCCAGATTTAGGGTAATTGGTATGACTTCTAGGGAGCAATTTCCAGTGCCCCTATCCACAATATGACTTCCAGGGAGCAATTTCCAGTGCCCCTATCCACAACGACCAAAAGTCTTTGGTCACTTTTGCACTTAGTTCCACAGTATTTTATATAGTTTCCTGATGTTTAATAGATATTTCTCTTCTTTGTGCAACTAATTGTATATTCTTTGAGAAAAGAGTTGGCATCATCTTCTTCCTTTTGTGGTTTCACCATGGTGAGAACCATAGCTGGTATTTAATAGATAGTCATTGATTGATAGATGCAGTATGAATTTTTTTCACTCATTTATTTATCAAACATTTAATTGGTGTATTTCTTCACTCCCTCTGGATCCTAGGGATTGACTATTCTAGTCTATTCCATTGAAAGCACCATTTTTCTCTTTGACATTCCCTCCCCCAAAGTTCACTAGTGCAGCAAACAATTCCTCTACCAGATTGTTTCTGAAGTAAGCACATGACCCTGCTTAATATTTCTTTTGGGTTTTCACTGTTAGTAGTAAATAAAAACTAGATTTTTTAAAAAAAAACATTCAAGGTAATCTCAAAATTACATTTGCAAAAGACATAAGATTTCGCAGATATAGTTGTCCCAAATACTTGTGCAAATGTGAAAGGAACAGTTTCCTCTCTTTTTAGTGAATTGATCAGGTTTCTCAGTTGCAGTCAGCCGAATCTACTCTGGCAACTTTGAGTAGAAAAGAGTTAAATAAAGGATATTAAATAGCTTGCAGAGACATTGGCAGTTGAAGCCATAAACTATGAGTCGAACTTCTAGGAATAACTCCCAGAACTGCACCACAATGCTGGCCTGCTAGGGGAGCTGTTGCCTAGCTGGGCCCCATACCCGACACTCTCTACTGCAGTGGGAAGTTGCCAATTTAGTAAGCCAGTGCTGCCACTTCCAGCCCCTAGACCTATGCCAAGATCATCAAGTTGTAACAGTCGCTGCTGGCCCTAAAGGACCAAATGTCCCCACCATCATGCTCACCAGACAAGACAAATTTTCCATGCTTAGACTCCTTGTTACAATGTTCACATTCTCCTCATATATCTTATGTATAGGTCCACTTAGTAGAACCTGAATTTCATAACCCAGCTGCAAGAGAGTCTGGAAAATATGGTATTTATTTTTGTCTTTAGAATTTGGAAAGCCTTTTTAAGGGCCAGAGTGAGTATTGGGTGAACCAATCTGAATTGTTGGCTACATTCAGTGATTTTTCTCTTGATTTTTTTTTTAAGGCAATCAACTTCATCCTATCTTTCCAGACCAAAGATCATTCTCCATGGCAGATTTGCACAAAGATAATCCTTCTCTTTAATGTTCCTAAATACTGTACATCACACCCCCAGTAACAAGCCAAATTCTCCTTCTGTCTTTGTCCAGCTCCAGGTATAATTACAAAAGTCCATGCTAATCTTCCTAGTATTTGTTTGCAGCTTCATCTCGTAAGAGTATTAGCCTTCCTTGTGCTCTTTTCATAGTTTGACATCTTTCTTTTCTTTTTATCATTTTGGTAATTACCCTTTTAAACTCAGAGCTCCTCTTATTCTTACCTGTGTAGTCATGCTAATTACATAGGCACTTCTTCATTTCTTTCTCATAGGAGTTAACATGATTTTGATCATTTGTTTATTCTTTCAGCAAACATTTTGTGAGTCATCCTGAACTCAATAGTGGAGTCATCATATGTACTAAATATTGGAATATACCAGTGAATAAGACAGAATTATTCTCTGTGCTCATAGAGCTTTCAGTACAGTAGAGGCAACAGGCAACTTTAAATAAGTACTGTTACTATGATCAGTGCTGTGGAAGGAGCAATATGGGAATATAGAATTACAGTCAATACAGGGATGTTCTTTTGGGGAGGATGTCATTCCAGATGAGGGTCTGAAGGTGAGAAGAAGCCAGCCACGAAAGGTAGGGGTGTGCCCAGCCACCAGAGTGCTCAGCATTTGCAAAGGCCTGAGGTGGGAGGGAGCTGGCTGTGTTGGCAGAAACTAGAAGATGAGCGGGTGGATGGAGAAAGCAGGTGGGGCAGAAAAGAAAATACGAGTCTCTGGAATGCTCTGCTTTCAAACCAGTTAAATGCACATCAGGCACCTGAAGAGAGAAAGTCCTTTGTTTCCTCCATTTTGTGAGTTGGACTTCACTAAATTCCTGCAATAATTTTGATTCATTCTTTCATTTCATTACCTTCAGTGTTTCTCCCTGCTTGCTTCTGTGGATTTTCACCCTGGTATGTGTTTCTGATTTGATTGTGACTTTAAAGAAGTCATTCCCTTCCATCGATGTTGTTCAACTTGGAATTTTATCCCAACACGCCTGTGATAGCCATAAGGTACTAGTTACCTGTCTTGGTCTGTTTGGGCTGCTATTACAAAAATATCACAAGCAGGTCAGCTTAGAAACAGCAGACTGGTTGTTTTCTCATAGTTGCAGAGGCTGGAGAATCCAAGATCAAGGTGCCAGTGGATTGGGTGTCTGGTGAGGGCCCACTTCCTCCTAGTTGATGCCGTCTTAGCTGTGTCCTGTCATGGTGGGAGGAGCAAGGCAGCTCTCTGGGGCCTCTCTCATAAAGGCATTAATCCCATTTTTTAGGGTTCCACTCTCAAGACCTAATCATCCCCCAAGGGCTCTACCTCTTAATACTATCACATTGCTAGGTTGCAACCTACCAATTTTGGTGGGATATAAATATTCAGACTGAAGTATTACCACTTAGCATTATAATCTTAAATTCACTTTGCTCATTGTCATGCTTTAGATGTTGGTTTGTAAAAATGCAATTACTCCAGAAAGTTGTTTCATAGCACAATACCTTGCAGCTGTTGCTCTCTATAAAACAATGCCTCTCACACTCACACTTCTGCTGACACATGCAGGTCCATGAAGCAACTGTGTGTGCCTGATGTACACACAAAATTTGATGACACGTCCTCAAATGTATGGAAATATGAAGAAAATATTACCTCAGATTTTGTTTTGTGGCGATATTCTTAAATGCAAGTCTAAGCAGTGATTAATGAAGTTAATCAAAGATATAAAAATTATTTTAATGGTAGAGAAAGTACATATGGCTAATCTAAGTTTTAAAATATCATAATTTATTCTTTTCACAAGTTGCAATTTTTCTAGACTTACATACTTCCTTGTTTAAAATGTGATAGTTTCTATTGGAAAGAAACAAAAGTAGACTATATTTTGTCAAGCTTTTATTGCTAAATTATGGAATTGAATGATATTTAGCATGTAATTCATATGTATTTATTATCTCAGACTGTGTTTGCTTTGCAAATGGTTGCCTTTGATTTGGTAATCGTTGCCATTCTGTCATTCCTAGTGGAAACGCTGGTGGCATCAATCTTACTTCCGTGCAACTAGAGGTAGATGCTCCACTCAAAGGTTCTTCATCTATCCTCATCCTTGTCCTTATTAAAACTTATTCGCAACTAGAGTGAACAAGAAAGGAAAATACATACCTATGAAATCACAGCTCACTGTCATGGTAGTAATTTGCGATGGCCACAAATGTGATGTGGGCACAGGGATTGTGATCATGAGAGGTGGTGGCAGAGACAACCAGGGGAAGGGGGTGTGAGCAAACCCAGAGTGTCAGCTGTGAGCCCCTTTGTTGCCCACTGTGGGTATCAAAAGAAATTCAAGGGCATGGGCATATTTTCCTGTGAATCTGCTCTGATGTATAAACTGTTCTTACATCTCAGCAGTTAGGAACACTCAGTAAGAATCTGCTTGTTAAATACCATGCAAGCACTAACAGTTGAGACACACTGCAGTCGGTTTTTACATACAGCTGAACCCCTTCCAGGGCACAGATGTGTTGGCATCTACATTATTCCTGACTCCTGTTATTTGCTGATCTTCTTTTCTTATTCCATACCTTAGAAAGGAAAGCAAATGGCCATGGACATGCCAACATGGATTTTGACAACGCATGGGAAGAGCTTGGGCCCTGACCCCTGATAACTGCTGATCTTAGCAAAACAAAGTGCTGAAAAAGCATTTCCTATAGCACTTAAATGGAATTCAATACTAATACATCAGAGGTCGGAAGTATCGCTGGCCTAATCCCAACTGTAAATAACTCATTGGTAATTATTTACTTAGTGTCTGTTAATGTACTTGTAAATAACGTGATGACAGGGGCGTCTGTTGTGCTCACCATTTTTAACTTGTTCTGCGAAAACTCAAACATACACCGAAGTAGAAAGAATTGCAATGAACTCCAAGTACTCATCGCCCGCTACCACAATCCTTCATTTACATTCAGTCTTTTTCATCTATACTGCCCTGTCCCAGATACAGAACAAATCTTTCAGAATGTCTGTGTACAATACAACAGTTTTTAAAAATACGTAATCATAATGCCCATATTACATTTCAAAAAGTTAACCTTGTTCTTCCACATTATCTAGTATCCATTCAGTTAATTAAAATGTTTCCCTAATTGTCCCATAAATATTTTTTTAAAGAGTTGGCTTGTTAAATAGCATCCACTCAAGGTCCACACGTTGAATTTGAGTGATATGTCTTAAGTGTTTTTAATATACAGATTCCCTCTTCCTCCCTTTTAAAAATATTTTGCTTTGCAATTTAGTTTTCGAATAAACCAAGTCATTTGTCTGCTCTAGCTTCCTACATTCTGGATTTTGCAGATTGCGTCACTGTGGTGATGTTAAACTTGTTCCTCTGCAGCCTGAATGTCTCGTAAACTGGTAGCTATGTCTGAGGCTCGGTGTGATTCAGCTGGAGCGTGGGGCAAGAGTAAGTCAGAGAGGGTGGCGCTGCCATTTCATCTCCATCTCCTAGCACAGGGCTGGACGTTGGGGGATGATTTGTAAATACATGTTGAATGAACACATGCATGCACGGTCTCTTACCCCTGCTGTGTTCCCATTTGAACTTCTTGGCACCTTCCAACATGTTGTTCCATCTTCTCAGGGTATGGGGTACAAGGTGAATAGTGCCCAGGGGACTGCAAGTGGTCCCCAGAGCACAGACGGCAATGATGATGAGGTCAGAGAAGCAGGACAAGGATATCCCGGAATCCCAGCTAGGGAATTTTGATTGCGTTTTTAAGGGAATGAAAAAGCCTTTCAATGAATTGAAATAGGGGAGGGATATGGTCAGATGTACATTTTAGCAAAATTACTGTGGCAGTGGTTTAGAAGTAGGAATAGAATATGAGACTCGTGTTGGCGCCACAGGTAAGAAGGCGAGACATGATGGGAGCCCTGAATCAAGTTTGGCAGGAGCTACAGGGACATAGAGATGCATATGCGTTTCAGGCACATTTAAGATAGAATCGCCACTACACAGCAATTAGAGTGGCCAAATTCCAACACATTGACAACACCAAATGCTGGTGAGGATATGGAGCAGCAGGAATGCAAAATGGTACAACCACTTTGAAAGACAGTTTAGCAGTTTCTTACAAAACTAAACACACTCTTACCTTATGATGCAGTGATCAGGCTCCCTGGTATTTACCCAAAGGAACTGAAAACGTACGTTCATGTGGAAACCTGCACGCGGACGTTTATAGCAGCTTTAGTCATAATTGCTCAAACTTGGAAGCAACCAAGGTGCCCATTCAGTAGGTGATTGAATAAACAAACCACGGTGTATCCAGATAATGGAATATTATTCAGTGCTAAAAAGAAATGAGCTATCAAACAATGACAAGACATGGAGGAAACTTAAATGCATATTGCCAAGCGAACGAAGCCAACCCCAAAAGGCTACATACTATATGACTCCAGCTATACGATATTCTGGGAAAGGTAAAACTATGGAGACAGGAATATAATCAGGGGTTACTAGGGGTTGGGGGTGGGGAGGTATAAATAGGCAGAACACAGATAATTCTTAGGGTGGGGAAAATACTCTATATGGTACTATAATGGTGGACACATGTCATTGTACATTTACCCAAACCCATGGAATGTATAACACCAAGAATGAACCCAAATGTAAACTGAGGACTTCAGGTGGCAATGATGTGTCCACGCAGGGTCCTCTATTATGACAAATGTGCATCCTGTGTGGGGGATGTTGATAGTGGGGGAGGTTGTGCATGTGGGGGGGGAGGGGGTATGGGGAAGTCCCTGTAAATTCTGTGCCATTTGCTCAGTTTTGCTGTGAACTTAAAACTCTTCTGAAAAATAAAATCTTACTTAATAAAAAAGTAGAATCAACTGGCATCTGTAACGGTTTAGACGCAAGGAAGGCAGGGCAAAGCCTGAGGTGACGTGGCCCCAAGTTGCTGGTATAGGTCTTTATTTTCTGCCACTTGTCACCCCTATCATCTATGTCCATTGTACAAGCACAGATACTTTGGAAAATACCGGAAAATTACTGACTATTATCTTAATATGTGAGCTTTTCTGAAGCATAGGCTAGATTACAAGATTCTCTCAATTTCTCACAGAGCAAATTGAGAGAAAAAATAAAGCAACCCACCCTTGACGGGTGAGTGCCACGCTGTCCCTTTACACATTAGGCAACTAGGAGCACAGTAGGATTTTCCCTGTGTTAACACATGCAGTGTCTGGATTGGGGTTAGCACAGCATCCCGTGGCTGGGCCCTGGCTGGCTGTTCTTCCTGTTTAGGGACTGTCTTGGGGTAGTACGTCTAGCGCTGTGGGACTTAAGATTTGTTACTTAACTTTCTTAAAGGGGAGACAGAGCACCTGGCCAAGTCCATTGCCCCATGGGGAAGCCTTTGGAGAGTTGCCTCTCTGACCTGTAAAATGGCCTTGCTACTGGCTTCCCTCCCGACCACAGAGGACTTCTGAGAGGATAAAGTATGACAAAGCGTGGGAAGTCCTGTGAAACCTGCAAGTGAGATTGTAATTGGTTGGCTCAGGCTCTGAGGGTCCCGGAGCTCTGCTTCTGGTCCAGACTTTGTTACTGAGAAGGTGAGTATCTGCACAGATAACGCGACAGGGAGATCACTTAGGTGCCGGGGCCTCATTCTCATCTGTCCAACGAGGTGCCTGGAACAGATGACCTCCCTTGTCCTCAATGATGCTATAGCCCCAAATTGCAAAGGGTGATTGTTGTTTCACTTTCAGTACCAAATTCTCTCCTAATCTGCTACTCTAAACATTTTTGTCCTCTAAGGTAGATCCGTGCTATAACACAGTTCCCTGTTGTACAGATTAAACTGCAGTCGCGGTCAGATCATATCTCCCTTAGGGACCGTCCTTACACTGTGGTCAGCAAGCAGCAGCCTTCTTGCAACCAAATTACCAGCAGTCCAGGTGGATCAGAATCCTGGAACCAGGGCAGTGGGGTGAACAGTTGCAAATGGGCAGCAATCTGCACTATTAAAAAAATAGATTTAAACATTTTTTGGAAATAATTTTAGATGCACCAGAAGTTGCAAAAGATAGTACGAAGAGGTCCCATGTACTGTTCACTAGGTCCCTCCAGGAGTTCTATCTTACTAATTATAATAATTATTAAATAATTATTTAATTTAAAATAATTTTAAATAATTATCAAACAAATAATGATAGTACAATATTCAAACCAAAAGTTTGACGTTGGTACAACACATGTGTATAGCTCTATATCATTTTTTTTGCACATGTACAGATTTGCGTAACCACCACTGCAGTCCAGATACATGGGATGGTTAATTTCATGCGTCAGCTCAGCTGGCCACGGTGCCCAGACGTTTGGTCAGACATTATTCTAGATGTTTCTGTGAGGGTGTTTTTGAATGAGATAAGCATTTAAATCGGTGGACTTTGAGTAAAGCAGACTAGCCCCTGCTCCCGTGGGAGTGGGCCTCATTCAGTCAGCAGAAGATCAGAATAGAACTAAAGGCTGATCTCCCCCAAGCAAGAGGAAATTCTGCCAGCAGAGAGCCTTCGGACTTGAACTACAGCTCAGCTCTTCCCTGAGCCACTCCTGGCAGCTTCCCCTGTGGATTCTGAACTTGTCAGCTTCCATAGCGGTGTGAGCTTCCTCCTTAAATAAATCTGTTAAGATAGACAGATAGACAGATAGATAGATCTCTTATGTTCTGTTGGTCAAGAGACCTTGACTGCTGCAGTACAGAACCGAGGAATCTGTATTTTGACCAGCAATGGAGGTGATTGTCAAGTACACTGATGTTTGAGCAGCACTGTCCTGGTCCCAAGGTCACCCTGCCAGCTGGACGACCCATGAATGGAAGGTCCTGATGGTCAATGCTACATGACCCGGCTGACCCCCTGAAGGGTGAACAGAGAAGTTTGTCCTAGTTGCCCCAAGCATTAGGAAACTTTCTGTCCCCTGCCAGCTCCATTGCTTGGAGTCTAAGACCTGCTTCTCACATCTTCACAGGTGCGGCCAGGAAGGGATCTGAGAGTTTGGGTTTCTAACGCTTTTCTAGGTGAGGCCAGAGTTTCTGGTCTGTGAAACACACTTCTAGGAATCAGATGAACCCAAACTGGGCCCCTGCCTCTGACCTTCACTGGCTCTGGGATTCTGCTGAGCCTAAGGTGCCTCATTTACAAATTGAGTGTAAGAAGTCCTGATTTACTGTGAGAGTAGGTGACATCATGCCACGCAATGCCCAGCACAGGTCTGCTACACTGTTGTCGCTCACAACGTATTTTTCTTCTTCTCCTTCCCATTCCCAAATGGTGATGATCTTCCCATGGGAGAATAACAAAGGTTAGTGTGAACATATGCAGAAAGAATAAGACTTTTGGGACTGCCTTCCCAGTTTTGAGTTTGTGTTCTTCCGGTTTCTTCTTCCCGAACTTATTAAGAGGTGAGGTGGACCTTGCCCAGTCTACATTGATTTCTGTTGGGCCATGGTCATTTTTGCTTTGGAAACTGTGTTTTTTCATTTTCCCCCTAGTCCGAACTGACATTTGATATATAACTGCTTGAAAAATGAGTGTTCTTAGGGAATAATTCCCTAAAAAGGGCAGCTTCACCTCATTCTCCATTGTCTTAGAGACTGGGGTCCTGGAGCCCATCTGGGAATAATCCTCCTGAGTGTGCACTTTTCTCCTGGGGAGAAAGGTCTCGGAATGCAATTTATTGTAAAACACACAGTGGTTACAGAGCAACCACAGTCCATGATACTCCTTTTATTACCACTCAGATGAGAACAGAAAATGACATTGGAAAGCAGTGAACTCACCAGAAGGGCAGAGAAAGTCATTAAATTCAACATGCATCATATTTCATAATCAGAACCCTGCAGTCAGTGCTGACACCACCAAATGAGTTTGTTGCAGTCATGATAATATAAAACCCACTGCATCTGCTTCCCTTGGCTCTTTCTTTTTGGACCCTAGCTAGGGCCAGGCCATTAATCACCGGAGGCAGGGGACGGTGCAGACCAGTGCACTCTGGATTGTGTAAATTGAAAATACATCAGTATTAGTAGGGAACACTGTCTTTAGTTTATGTCTGTTTGGGGCAGTGGCTTCTGAAGGGCTGGGATGTTATCACAGTTAAACTACCTAATTAGAGCCCTTCTAATGGCTTACGTGGGAAGGGTTAAGAAGAAGTCCTTTCTCCAGGGAGTGAAGTCTGCGCTCAGAGGTTGCGAGAGTGCGGACTGAGTCTCCTAGTCGACATCCCAAATGGCACATGGGAGTGGATGGTAACCCACGTGGACTCTGATGGCCACCAGAGGTACTTGTATGGGTGTCAGGCTTATCTTAGGATTGTCTTTTGAGTCTTCATTCTGTGCCACAGTGTGTATGTTTGTCTTAATTTTAAAACAGTGTTTTGAAAAGACCCTACATCAACTAATATTAATGATCCAGGGAAATGAGGCAAGAATATCCTAAGACTTCTTGAGCCCCACCACACAGTAGCATAGTTCTGGGTATGTCCTTAAGAAGTACATGTCTACAGGATAAAAACTTTTACTCAATTCAATCATACAAGAACCTTTAGGATCTAACTCTTTTTTGACCTCACGTCTTAGCGCACAAACCCAGCAACCCCTACTCCGATCACACTGACTCTCTAGATGGTCTCCTCTTCCCCACACCCAATCTCTCTTGCCCTTTAAATGCAAGCTGCCCGTTTCTCCCTGCTATTATGGAACGTATCCCAAGGAGTTAGCAATTATTGGTTTATCCCTTTCTCTATGGTTACAAGGTCACACAGTTTTTAAGTGGCAGGGCCAGCATTCCAAACCAAGTAATCCTAATCCCTCAAAGAGTGCTCTCATTTACAATTTAAGAGGTGCCTTAAATGGTTGGGAGGATGCCAGAGATGTTGCAGCTAATACACAAAATTGAAGTCCTCCATGTAAAATGCAATAACCAAAATCAGATCATTAGTGAAATGGTAAAAAGCTGAACCGATGTGGCAGAAAATCAAATTAGCTAAATAAAATCAGATTCAAGAAAAAGAAAGCATATTAGAAAAATGGACAGAAAAAGAATTCAAAGCGATGGGCGTAGGAGATAGAGCATGGAACGCCAACCTGCCGTAGAAGGAATTGTGAAAAGAGAAGACCAAGTAAATGGCACAGAATTAATAATCAAGGGTTTAAGCAAAGAGTACTCCCACACTTAAAAAAAAATAGAGATTAAGAAAGGTTGACACAACTCCAGGTAAACCTAATAAGCCGAAGCATCACCAAGATACAGCTTTTTAATTCTTCTTTTAATTCAAAAAAGTGATTGAAGCTTATTGGGGGCGTAATTCAGGGGTGTATGAAGGTGAAACTGTTTTACTCTCTTAATCAATTCTGAGCTCCCAAATCACCTGTTCCTGTCCATTAAGGGTATCTCAGGCAGATCCAATAACTTTTTAGTCACTTTTTATTGCTAAACATCTAAACATCCAATCTACTTTAAAACTTCAATCTCAAAATTGATTTTACTCTAATATTTCATTCTAAACTCTCGTCACAGTGCCTTAACTAGCTCAGAGTCAGAAGGGCGGGGATGTGGTTTAGCTCTGAGACAAGTCACCTCACTCCTCTCCCTTTGTGATCCAGGTCCTCTGGTTTGTTGGGGAAAGAAAACAGGGACTGAGGAAATAATTGCTGTATTTCAGTGGTTTCCCAGGCCTTTTTCTGGCTTTTCTGGTTCCAATTGCCTATTGCTCTGCTGACATAGCCATTGGTCTCTTCATGGATGCAGCATGAAGTTTTCCTGAGGCCAAGTTCAACTTCACCTCAACCATCCTTCACCATGGACATCCAAGTGGGCTTCTTTCTTTGCCCTCCAACCAAGTGGGCACCCGACCTCTGACATACCACATGTTGCTTTGCTGGCCTAGAAGCCACCTGGGTATTCTGCTGTTTCTGTTCCTCCTCTGACCACAGCGCTCCCTGGTGAGGAGCTGCAGGAGCCAGGAAGGTCTTCTGAATCCTCCAAAGATGGGAGAACTGGAGAGTGGGCGACTCACTCCATCTACACATCCTATTCTTCCAGGCACACTACCCTACAGTTTTCTTTTGACCTGTTGGTGCATTGAGCCTCCTGCCTTGAGAAATCTCTAGAAGAGGAGCATCTGTGGTTCACATAGACTCTCAAACTCGATTGTTGACAAATGCTCCAACAACTTCTCCCCATACTTTGTTCTAAGGAGAGCACCTGAGTGACCGTGTGGATTCTTCAGCTCAGCACACAGCTGGAGCAGGAGACACAAATGTCTCATTCTAGCAGGCACCAGCATCCCAGTAAGTTTGCCTGTTGGAGTCCTCCTGGGGAGAGAAGACAAAGCCTCTGGGCATAACTAGTGACCCTCACTAGGCACTGAGTAACTAATTGTAGATGAAAGCACACATGGTTTCTGAACAAGAGAAACAAGCTGAGATCTTAGGGCTGGGTGAGAGCTGACCAGAGAAGGCTAGAAGGCAGGTGTGAGCCAGGTGGTTTCAGCAGCCAGGCTTGCAGAGAGTTACATTTTTTTGCAACAATATTAGGTGCCCTGAGTGCTTTCTCCCTCTGGCCTCTCAATTCTGTCTTAGTTGGGTAGGATAAGAATGACCCAATTCATATGATCAATTTTTATAAAACCATATTAAAGAGATACAATGTCATGAATGTTAATCATTAGTGTATTATATGCTATATTGTTTTATGTATGTATATATGTTATCATCCACAGTTCTTGGCTGATAACTCCTGTAGCCCTTGTTACAGTCTTTTGTTATAATATTGGGTATGTTGAGCCTCAGGAGCAGCCTCAGAAAACAGAATCTCTCTGACCTTCTCTTGCCCTCCTTTCAGCTGCCCCGAGGGAGGCAAGACTCCAATCTTCCTCCCATTTGGCTTTCTGATTGTGGGTCAAACAACTCTCATTCCAGAGAGGGTCCTGCGCCATACCATGAAGGCTAATCACATTTGGGACATGGTTGTCCGTAACAATCCAAGAGGACTGGTTCAGAGAGCTCCTGGATGGCTTGAACACATGGAAGTTCCTGGAGGGTGGATCACTGGGGAGGGCATGGAAGCTCTGGGACCCTTTCCCCCATACCTTGCCCTACACATCTCTTCATGTGTATCCTTTATAATATTCTTTGTAATAAACTGGTAAATGTAAGTGTTTCCCTGAGTTCTGTAAGCTGCTCTAACAAATTAATCAAACCCACAGAGGGGGTCATGGGAACCTCAACTTGAAGCTGGTTGGTCAGAAGTTCCTGAGGCCCGGACTTGTGACCGGTGTGTGTATTTGGGGGGCAGTTTTGGGGACTGAGCCCTCACCCTGTGGGATTGACACTATTTCCAGAAAGATAGTGTCAGAACTGAGTTAAAGGACACCTAGCTGGTGTCTGCTGCTTGGTGTGTGTTTAGGAGGAAAGCCCACATTTGGTCACAGAAGTCTTCTGTGTTATTGATTGTTGTGTTGGTGCAGAGTTTAGAGGAATGCATAATTTCAGAGTTTTCCCAAAGCATATGCCTTAGTGACATTTTTTACAAATTTGTTCCTTGAGTTTTCTTTGGGGTGTCTTTCCCAGGAATTTTTAATTCTTATCCAGGAAAACATGTCAGTCTTTTGCTTTGTGATATTTGATTTTTGTGTCAGGTTCTGGAGGTATTATCTATACTAAGCATACATAGCAATATCATATTACCTTTTTAGGTTTTTAAAAATATTTAGATTTTTTAATCTACCCGGAATATCTTTGTGTATATATGTGATTTGTGGGGTAATTTCGATGTTATTTTTTTAATTGTCCCAAATAATTTGTTGATAATCTTTTCTTTCACCATTGATCTGTATCATTTGTCAAACATTTCTTCATCCCTCCGTGCACGCGGGTCTATTTGTGAGCTCCCTAGCCTAGTCCGTTGGTCTATTTGTTCTTAAGCCACCACCCTGCTACTTAATTACTATAGCTTTTAGGATGTGTTGGTACCTGGAAGGGGAATTCTCTCCTTGATTATTCTCTGTTTTTGGTCTTCTCTTCACTTTTCCAGATTAAATTTTGAGCTAACTTGTTAAGTTTCTATTATCTTGTTGGAAAGTTCATTAAAATTGCATTGAATTTATGATAACCAATGACATACACTAATAATGCTTCCCAGAACTTAAGAAAAGAAACAAGCCATAAGTTTTTTTTAAAGATTACTCTTTTTATAGTTAAAGTTAATAAAGAAAACCTGCCAAATTGTTTAACTTCTTGGGGAACAATTTTCCAAGCAGGGGAGGGGAAAGAGATAAGTTTCCATTGCACAGTCAATCCCAAAAGTCACCAGACTGACATCCTAAGTATTCTCAAGGGACCAGGGTATGACCCAGACCACTGTATCCAGCCAAGCTGTCATTCACACGTGAAAGCTGCACAAAGAAATCATTCTTATATCTACACGCTGCCAGTTTTCTTTTCACAGAGAGCCCTTTCTGCTGAAAGGCCTAGAGGGCATGATTTGGAACACCATCCACTAGACAGAAGTGAGAATTCTTGAAAAGCGATATTACTTTTGAAAAGGACATATGGCAGCAAATAAAACCAAGTAACCATTTGAGAGATAAGTCACTCAGAATAGCAAGGGTGTGTGTGTGTGTGTGTGTGTGTGTGTGTGTGTTGAGGGAGGTGCCTGTGTATTCACACAGAGGGGAGTGGGCAGCTGAATTGAGCTCCTTGCTGCAATGAATAGAACAAAGCTGAAGGCCCAGCAACTATAAAGCCAATTGACTTTTTCCCTCCCCCTTTCTTCAGGAGAGAATACTCTGGTTAGGCTGATAACAATATGAAGTTAAAACTGGGTGCAGTGGCTCACACCTGTAATCCTAGCACTTTGGGAGGCATGAGGCAGGAGGATCACTTGAGGCCAGGAGTTCAAGACCAGCCTGGGCAACATAGTGAGATCCCTGTCTCTACACAAAAATAAAAAAGTTAGCCTGGCATGGTGACACAACCCTGTAGTCCCAGCTACTTGGGAGGCTGAGGCAGGAGGATCTCAGCCAAGAGTTCAAGGCTGCAATGAGCTATGATCACATTACTGCACTCCAACTTGGGCAACAGAGCAAGACCCTGTCTCAAAAAAAAAAAAAATTTTCCTCTCTGTAAATTAGTAAATTGGCATTCTGGTTTTATAACTCAGTCTCTGAGGTTGGTTATATGTTGACATCCCCTCTTCAAAATTTTAACATAATATTAATAATTTCTATTCAACTTCAGGGGTAGGTGTTAGGGTGGGAACTCAGTTCAGGATGAGAAAGAATTCTCAACACAAAGATTAGAATATTTTTAAAGAGCGAAATTTTATTTTACTTCCCAAAGGTGAAAAGGCTTGACACGAGAGAAAAAAAGGAGAAGTACTGGCAGAGAGGGTAAAGTGTTCAGGGTTTTTATGGAGAAAAGGGGAAAAATAAAAAAGAGCGATTGCTACCAGCCGATAGCAGAAGCCAGCTATGAAACAGTTGTGCCTGTTTTCCCTTTCTTTTTTCCTTCTCTGTGAGGCTGGCATATGGGGGTCCTTGGAATTGGTCTGGCGAGAGCTGGGATCTATGCTCCCTCTATCTTCTCAGTTCTTTCTAAGTGCTGGAAAACAAACTCTTAAATAAAGCAGTTTAAGCCATGGGGAGTTAATCCAACACAGGGGCCAGTTGTGCTGTGATCTTTCCCTTAAAAGGAGCAATTATGTACTGTGAGTTTATTCCTCTTTCTTTCCATTAGATAGTTTATTTTTCTCTGTTATTTATTAACAAGGCTGTCCTATCAGTAGGGGCTTGCAAATCATGGTAGAAAAATGTGTAATCAAATAAAGAGATGTCCCTTTAGAAAAAGGAGGGTATTTGAAAGAGAACCTTGATGAACCAATGGAAGCCTTTATAAAAATTTTTTCATTACTAAGATAAAATAGTAAATATTGATCCATAAGTAAGAATAGCATAATAACATTTTTATCAATGTGTAGTAACAAAGAGATGCTACATTATTACTTTCTCACTTCTCTAAAAGCCTTCCAGGTTGTTCTCTCTGTACCACTTCAACGATTTGCCCAAAATTCATTTATTGAGCCTTCAGATGCAAATCAGACTTTCAAATAAAATAGTGCAGGGAACATGAAACAATCGCTAGATGAATTATATTTACATCATTAAATACTTTTTCCTTTTGATAACTAACTAAGGGAAAAGGCTGAGAAAGCAGGACTCGCCATGGTGCTGGCTGTGCAAGCAAGAAAGACCTCCGGTAAATGACAATGGTGACAGAAACTTCAGCCACAGTAATCACTCTCCCGTGTGCTGGGCCTGTGCTATGAAGCACTCACATGCGTTATCTGCTTTGATCCTCAATAAAGAGAATTAAAGCCTTTTATAGCTTAGGAAACTAAGGCTCAGAGACACTTAACAACTTGCTCGAGATCACAACAGTTAGAAGTTAAATTTTATTGATTCACGTATTCATCCGACACATTTATTAAGCACGTACTATGCACCACTTGGGATTCATCAGCGAGCAAAACACGTATGCTCTGTCTTTCTGAAGTTTACATCCCAGGTGTGTCACAGCAGGGGTGGGTCAGGAGAGAGACAAAAACCAATAAACTATTAAATTGAGGTTAGCTTAAAGCTGCCTCCTTACATATTTTAAGTTTGGCCTAAACATTTCTTTGTACATAGTGAACTGTAACCTAACTGGATGTGTAAATAGACTGTAACCTACTCTTGTACCAGTCACCGAGTTTTGGCCAGTCACAGGCTGCCAACTGTTCAAACTATTCAAACGGGCAAATGGCCAGGCTATAGCCGATCCAGCTGTTTCTATACCTCACTTCTGTTTTCTGTACTCGCTTTCCTTTTTCGGTCCATAAAATCTCCCCAGGCATGTGACAACGCCGGAATCTCTCTCAACCTATTCTGTTTGGGGATCGGGGGGGTGGGGGTGGTGCTTGTTCTTGGATCAATTAAATTTAATTTGTCTGAAGTTTTTCTTTTGACTAAACCAAGTAAACATAAAAAATAAGTGATCTGAATATAGGTTGAGCAACCCAAATCTGAAAATTCAAAATCCAAAATGCTCCAAAATCTGAAACCTTGTGAGGGCCGGCAGGACACTCAAAGGAAATGCTCACTGGAGCATTTCGGATTTCCTATGTTTGGATTTGGATTTGGGATGCTGAATGGGTAATGCAAAATATTCCAAAATCTGAAAAAAATTCTAAATCCAAAACACTCTGGTCTCAAGCATTTTGGAGAAGGGGTGCTCAGCCTGTACTATGTTAGAAAATTTTTTTCACCATCCACACCTCATCAGAACTCAAAAGAAGGCAGTCATTTTTCTCTTTCATGTTGGGAAACTAATTACCAACAATCAATCTACAGAACATTTGCAAAGATGTTCTCCTGAACTCACGTGCGACACTAAAACAAACAAACAAAAACACATGCAACCCCCGCCCCCCACCACAAAAACAACAAAACCCAAAAAACAAAAAATCAAAACCAAAATAAGTAACAGGTGCTGGCCTAATTAAGGGCCTACTCTATAGGGCAGGTCTCTGATTCTCACTAGCCCCTACATTCCAATGCTCTTGTGGAGGAGCTGGGTTGGATTACAGGCCTGGTGTTAGACGTGTGTGGGTAGACCAGAAGAGTGGACAAATGATGGCATGTTTTCATGTGGAGAGCAGGAGAGCCGGGAGCTGGGAGCAAAAGTCCCTCACTAGATGTGCAACCCTGGGCAACTTACTTAGCCATTGAACCCACTGTGTTCTCATCTGTGAAACAACCACCTTGCATGGTGATCGTAAGGATCAGAGACAACAACAGGACCTTTGTGTGTTAGGTGCTCCAGTGGAAGCTACTGTCATCCCTACCCTGGGTCATGGGTCCCGCTGACGCAGCTCAGGGACAGAGCCAGGCTGGCTTGTTGCAGAATGGGCACATTTCCCTCCACCCTGCCCTGCCAGCCCACCCACCGTATTTATGCCGTTCTTCCATTTCAGTGCTTGCAAACAGGTACTAAAGTGGAAGGTGTCTATTTATTTTTTAAACCATCACTCTTCATACCTGCTTCCCTCAACTTGCCCATGGATAATATCGTGGGCAAGTGCCATAGATTTTCTAGTAACATCCACATGTTTCAGGCTTACTTTTAGATATCCAAAAAGTGCAGTCTACTCTGAATAAAAACGTCAGTATTTCCTAGTTAAAATCTTCATGAACTGAATGTCATTCGAATTGTCTCTTTTCCCACCAGCTCAGGACAGATCCAGGCTCGGAAGGGGGCAGTGGGCAAGTGACATGGGACCTGCTCGTCCATGGCTTCTCCCCACTTCCTCTCTTTCGTCTCCATTTTGTGCCTGAGTATGGCTCCTCCAGGGTTGGAGAAGGGGAGTGTATTAGTGTCCCGTGGCTGCTGTAACAAATGACCACAAACTCAGTGGCTTAAAACAACAGAAGTGTGTTCTCTCCCAGTTCTGGAGTCCAGAGATCTAAGATTAGGATGGTTGGGCTGCTGTCAAGGTGTCAGTGGGCTGTGCTCCTGCCGGTGCTCTGGGGGAGAATCTGTTCCTGGACTCCTCTGGCTTCTGTGGTTGCAGGCGTTCCTTGGCTTGTGGCTGCATCACTCAATGTCTGCCCTTGTGGTCACACTGGTCACACTCCCTCTGCCTCTTCTGTGTGTAATGGCCCCTCTGCTCCCTTCTTAGAAGGACACATGTGATTGCAATTAGAGCCCACCTGACTAATCTGGGACAAGCTCCTCATCTGAAACATCCCTAATTTGGTCACATCTGCAAAGACTCTTTTATGGAATAAAGTAACATTCACAGGTTCCAGGGTTGAGATGCAGATATTTTTTGACAGGTGGGAGGCATTTTTCCTACTAACATGGTGGCAGGGGTTGGGGGAAGAAAGGACAGTCCTGGCGATTCTGTTATGGTGTAAATGCCCAGAGAGTAAATGCCCACAATCCAGTTCTTTCTTGGAAGGATCAGGGTCCTTATTCAAGGACCTCTAGCAAAGGACCCTCATCCAATGCAGACCATGTTCTCTGGGGAATTTTGTGTGTTTCTCCAGCTCTTGTTCTCATGATGTACTAACACAGCCTCTCTCTGCCGTGGCTGTGCTTTCTCCACCAGGCAGACCTCTGGGATACTCAAGATCTGCAGAGTGTGGTTCAGTATGGATATGCCTTAAGGCTCCTCAGGTAGTTCTAATCTTCACCCATGGTTGACAGACACTGGATTCAACAATTAAGAGTTGATGATCTTGCATAGAGGTCTTCAGAGAGCTAAGGAGGAAGGAGTCTGAGTTTGGGCTGTTTTGGACTAGGGGAGTAAGATGGAGGCTTGTCACATAGAGGGCTCTGTCAGGGGATGAGCTGGGAGGTACACACGTGAACTTCTCTTGTGGATGTTGTCAGCCTTCGGAGCAGTTATTCACTCCCTCCTCTGAAAACCCACACATCGCTAGTACTATACTCAACATTTTATTTCAGTTAGTTTTGGTATCTACGGAGGTATCTGTCTGTCTGTCTGTCTATCTATCTATCTATCTATCTATCTATCATTTATCTACCTTTCCTACTGATTCTATTTCTTTGCGAAAACCCTGACTAATACACAGTGAATCCATATAGTGAGGCAGAAAGGGTTTGTCCACACCCCCAACAAAATCTTGTGAAGATTTATTTGTTCTCTGTTCTCCCCACTTAAGAAAGTACAAGTTGCTCTTCTGCCTTCTCAAGTCTAACAAACTCACTCCTAGAATGTGTGTGACATTGGTCTTGACATAGAGTGGGCATGGGGTTGGGATAGAGGACAAAGTGAAGGGCAGGATAAAGATAAAATAAGCAAAAGTCACTACTTTCAAAGAGCTGTGGGCGAAAATTTGTTTTGTTTTCAATACCTATGTGGCAGATTGTATTTTCCAAAAATCGCAGCAACAATATTTCCTTTCCCACATGTTCTTCTGTAATGTGACTTTGCCATTTTCTCAACAAGTGGAGTCTAATTCTCCTTCCTATGACTCTGCGTTGGCTGTTGTTATTTGCTTGACCAGCGAAATGCAGATGATGTGATACTCTGGGGCTTCCAAGGCCACGTTAAAAGAAGCCTTGTGCATTCTGCCTTGGTCTCTTGGAAAGCTCTCCTTGGGAATCCAGCTGCAATGCCAGGAGAAGCCCAGGCCATATGGAGAGGCCATGAGTAGGCACATTGCCCAGTGGCCCCAGTTGAACTTCCAGCCAACAGTCAGCATCAATTGCCAGCCATATGCGTGCGCCATCTTGGATGGATGTCCTTTCCAGTTGAGCCTTCAGATAACTACAGCTCCAACGTGAGAATCCCTGGCTGAGCCCAGTCTATTCACAGAACCATGACAATAACAATACATTGTTTTATGCCACTATATTTTGGGGTGGATTTTTAGATTTTTAGACAGTGATAGAGAATCAGAGCCATGCATGAGTCAGGCAGAGCATCGCAAGTGCACGATGATTTTAAAGTTTATGAGGACCTTAATTAGAACATTGAATGAGTTCCCAGGATGTCAAGGCTGGGCGTCGGCCCCTCCGTCTTATTTTACCAAGCAGAGCCTGACCCACAGAAGTGAATGGTCAAGTTCAAAGAGGCAAATGGTGGCAGCACCTGAGCAGCAGTTCAGAGCTCATATGCTGACCCACACAGAGGGAAGGGAGCCAATGGCAGCCATCCGTTCCCCAAATTTAGCCCACATCTCCTTTAACCCTTCTGACAAGCAGTCACCTCCCACCATCTATCCCCTGCCACCTGTCCCTTCCCCTCCAATTCCTTTCTGCGAGTGTCTCAGTTCAGGCCTTTGTCATTTCTTATATGGACTATTGCAGTAGCTTCCTAATCTGTCTGTCTAATTCCAATCTGCATTTCTTCCAGTTCAACTTTCAATTCACCAGGCAGCTAGAGTGATGGCTCTAAAATGTGAATCAGGTCACATTCCCCTCCTGATAACATTTGTCAAAGGCTCCCCTTGTAGGAAAGTGGTCAAATCTCCAAAGTTAACACACAGAGCCTTCTGTGGTCTGGCACCCGCCTCCTCTCCAGCCATAGCTGGTCATCCAGCCCCATGTTTCTCTTCCTTTACACACATTTCTCTTACAGGAATATCCTTATTATCTTCTCATCATCCCTCAAAACTCCTCTCAATCATTTCCTTCCCCAAGAAACTTGGTTTTATGTTTGTTTTCAAAATAAACATCTTTACTTTCTGGCATGTTTTTCTCCTTTAAAATAAAGCCAGAAGAGGAATTGATTAATTCTGTAACTGAATTCAAAAAATATGATGCAGTTTATCTGAAAGATGGTTCCCCAAATGTAAAGTTATATGGTTGGGATGCACTCGAATGAAAAATATCTGCAATTCTGATGTTAAGAGCACCATATTTCTTTGACAGGAGCAGGAGGCTTTCGTGGAGGTTTCTGCACCGCTGTGTATGAAAGCACTCTCACTTCCTGCACCATTTGGCGCAGGGTCACTAAGAAAGAAACAGCTTAGTAAGAAAATGCAACACCAATTAGTTCTTCCTCAGTTCTCAAGGTCTGAAATAAAGCTAATTAGATTTGTTCACTATTCTAAGAATCAGCCCACAACAGTGATTCCCACAGGGCATTCCATGGAACACCAGCTTTAAGGGAAATAAGTATCACGTGAAAAGGGTTCTATGATATAAATTGAGGAAGTATAGAGTCACGCAAAATGAAATGATTTTCTCCCCCTGAAGAAAATCTCAGGGGCTTTACTCTGCTAATATGGGCTGACTGTCTCCTACAAGGGATTATAGTATTCAGAATATCTAGATTTATTTGACCACAAATCCTTTCTGTTGAAGACCATCTTGCACCTCTCATGGTCCAAGGACTGCATTTTAGGCAAAGCATATTGTCTACTGAGATGGCAGAGACTGCTCCAGATACATGTGACTAGAAGCCCAGCCTTAAGGAAAAAGAGCTTTAGCTTCCATAAGTGAGGAGGAAACACACACCCTCTTCATTACCTTTTGCCACAAATTCTGTCTTCTCAGGTAGCTATAGTGGCTGAAATCCTCCCAACGGCTGGATATAATTGACTGCACACTGTGCCTTTCTCTGAGTCAAGATACATCACCCCAAGGCTGTATCTTGTGGGGAGGTGCTTACATGCTCTCAATCTCTTTTGCCAGTTTTGCTGGAGGGTTGACAAGAGAAAAGAGGATGAATGTGTGTAGGTGCTTGGTGTACGGATGTGAGCTTGGTCAGTGGACTGGGAGGGATGTGAGCAGATGGATGGTTGGACACAGCTCAGAGCGTATGACAAAACCACATCTGAAATGCCTGACTTACATACACAGGCTGACCAGAAAGGCCCAGAAAATTCCAAGGTCAAACACTTGGAGTAAAATTTTAAAACAAAAGGAGGGAAGTACTTCTCCCTTTTAATGTTGTCTCAACCCTACCCTTGACTTAACCTATAAAGGGGAAGCTTTTCTTAAAATTATAAACAGGAGAAAAAAAAATACATCCGATCATACTATATAGTACTTGCATTTTCTCTTTTACCTGAGATACAAAAAAATAAAACTAGAATGCCTAGGTAAAAAGATTTGAACTAAGATGCTCTCCCCATGCATTTGATATTAGGCTCCTGGGAAATTGCTCAGCACGCTTAGGGGACCAACGTCGAAGCAGAGGAAACCGGCAGTTGCATTAACTAGGGGCTATCCCATACTGAGGGTTTTATACTTTGATATTTTAAATTCACACAATAAAGCCAAAGCAGCCATCACAGAATGGTGTAACATAAGCATAGGATGCAGGCTTTGCCCTTAATCTTGGGGGCACACATGTCTCCCTGTCAGTTTATGAGATTGCCTAGGCCAGGAAAATACTACAAATAAGGGCCCTACTCATTCAGTTAAGCTGTTCATTTTAGGAAACCTTGAATGTTTATTAATACAAACACTTCCTTATATTCAGATAATGTTTTGTAGTTCATAAAGTGCTTTCAACATGTCATTATCTCATTTCCTTCTGACCACAACAACATGAGCTTTCAGGAAATCACTAAGTATACACTATTACCTTCATTATAGCATTCTGAGAAACAGGAGGGCCTTACAGATATTTATTATAGCATAACAGGTATTTGTTGATGGTCGTAATGTGGGTGAGCTCTGTACTGGGCTCTTAGTACTTCACAGCCTAGAAGGTACACACACATTTAGGGGATCAAAGCAGAAAATAAACACATAACCATATAAAAGATAATTTTTACCTAGTGATAAGAAATATGGAGCCAATAAAATGGTGTAATGGCTGGAGAAAGATGGGAGTGAATTGGGGAAACCTTGAATGGATGGGTCAGTGACAACCTCTCCAAAGAGAGCTGAAGCCAAAATAATGACAGAGAACTACCCGTGCATTGAGTGGTCACTGGAGGGAGTCTTTTGTGAAGGGACGTCTCTGTTAGACAAGAGCATGTTTGCATGCTGATCGTGTGCACCACAGTGGTAGCAGCAGAGGTGATGGGAAGTGGTCCGGTTCTGAATATAATTAAAAAGTAGATGTGGCAAGATTTACTGATATGGATGTGAGAAAGAGATGATATCATGGTTTTTGGCCTGAGCATCAGAAGATGGAATTGTCACTTACTGAAATATGGAGAAGTAGGAGGCTGGCTTGAGATGTCAGTTAGAGACATAAATGGAGATATTGAAAAGGTGGATATGTGTGACTGGGATTCCAGGGAGAGGTCCAGGATGCAGACGGAAATTATATGTCAACATACAGATAGTATATAAGCCGTGAGTCTGGATAAAACCACCAAGAGAAGAAGAAAAGAGGTCCAAGGACTGAAACCTGAGCCCTCCAAAGTTTTGAGGTTGCAAATGGAAAAGTTGTTTCAAAGAGGGTGTGATCAATTTTGTCAAATGCTGCTGATTGTCAAGTCAGAAAAGAGTGAGAATTGGACCAGGCATTTAGCAGTGTGGAGGTCAATGACTATGTTAACAAAAGTAGCATCTGTGGAATGCTGGGAATGACTATATGGTGGGAAGGTGGGTTTGGGATGAAAAAAACCAGAGACTGTGAGTAGGGATCCCTCTTTCCAGAAGTTTTGTTGTAAAAACAACACTAATACAGTTGTTCCTCCAATAACTATCGGGTGAGGAATGGGCGGTGAATCACCTTTTGGCCATATTTCAGGCTGCAGAGAAAGTCCTGTGATAGATTTCTTCTATGAAAATGCTGCTTGGCCTTATAAGGAGAGCACAGGGTGATCAGGTTACATTATAAACCAAGGAATATAAACAGGATTAGGGGAACAACAAGGGCTGTTGAGGCATTCAAGAAGTAGCAGCAGAGGGAAGCCAGCAGCCCCCAGCCTAGGGATAAAGGAAGGAAGTCCAGGAAAGGTGGAGGCAGGGCTCTTTCTGCCCGGGTCCAAGCAGGACTACCCTCTACAAATATTCTGAAGAGCATTTAATGAAGCAATAATTTATAGAGTAGTGTGGAGGGTTAGGAGAACCGCTAAGGGGTGCTAAGTCATTCTAGGATTAACTTCTTCATTGGGTTGGCGCCCAAGACCCCATGAAGAGAATCTCTAGAAAACTAAGCTGGAACCTGTGATCGGATCAAGGTCCAAGCAGGGTCTCTCTCAGCCCCTTTGTCCAATTCTAACTCTCAGGCTATGGACACACTCCACAGAGTGAGGGAGGAAGGGATCAGAATGCCCTCTATTGAGGATGGCTTGGAGCTTGGAAAGGCATAACCCTTGCAGCAGCTTTGAATCTGGCTTCATGGGGAAAAGAGAGACAAGAGAAAGGGAGGCTGAGGCAGAAGAAACTGGAAAGGTTGATGACCGCACTTGCATGAGGTAGGCTGAGGGGCAGGGGAAAGCCCAGGCATAACTTTTATGTCTCCTGTGTTTTAAACATAGCAACTTTTCCTGATAAACATGACACAACCAGGGTTCTGGAACTTGGCCTAGGGCTTAGGGTCGAATAGGATTTCACTATTTACTTAAGTTTATATAACATGTTAAAGAGACTTCACTTCAGTGATTGTATTTGATGGCCCCCATAATTACATGCAGCATCAGAGAGGGACCTGTCATTCCATTTCACGTATGAAGATTCATTCATTCACTCAACAGATATCCACTGAGCACCCATGAAGGGCCGACACTGTTTTAGGTGCTGTCAATACAGCAAGAAACAAAAAAACAAAACTTACTACCACGAATGGATAAATAAAATGATCCACATATATGATGTCTATAGATGACACACTTTATATTCAAAGACACAAATAGACATAAAGTAAAAAGATGGAGAATACATACCATGTGAATGGTAGTTGAAAAGTGCTGGCGTAGCTATGCTAATATCAGACAAAACAGACTTCAAGACAAAAACTTTTACTAGAGAAAAAGAAGGACATTTTATAATGACAAGAGGATGAATCCATCAAGAAAATCTGGCAATTATAAATATTTATGCACCTGATAATAGAGTCCCAAAATACATGAAGCAAACACTGAGAGAATTTATGAGAAAAATAGACAGCTCAACAATAAGAGTTGGAGATGTGGATATCCACTTCCCATAATGGATAGACCAATTGGGCAGACAATTAGAGAAATAAAGAAATAGGAAATTTGAACAGCGTGGTAAACCAACCAGAACTCTCTACCTAACAACACCAGAATACACATTCTTCTCAAGTGCATGAGGAACCTTCTCAGAAGAGACCATATATTAGCACATAAAACAAGCCTAAGTAATTTTAAGAAGTTTGAACTCATGCAAAGTATGTTTTCCAATCACATAGAATAAAACTAGAAATCAAAAAAAGAAGGAAATTTAGGAAGTTACAAATATGTGGAAATTAATCAGTACTTAACCAATGGGTCAAAGAAAAAATCACAAGGAAAATTAGAAAATACTTTGAGATGAATGAAAATAAAATCACACCATGCTAAAACTTATAGCTTTCACCTAAAACAGTGGCTAGAGTTAAATTTATGGTGGTAAATGCCTATATCAAAGAAGAAGAAAGATCTTGAATAGATTATTTCACTTTCAACCTCAATAAACCAGAAAGAGAAGAAAAAACTAAACCCAAATCAAGGAGAATGAAAGAAATAATGAAGTGTAGAGCAGAAGTAAACCAAATAAAGATTAGGAAAACAGTAAAAGAAAGCAGCAAAATGAAAAATTGATTCTTTGAAAAGATTAATAAAGTTGACAAACATTTAGCTAGACTGACAAAAAAGACAGAAAACTCAAATTACTAAAATCTGAAATGAGAAGGCGGCATCACTAATAACCTTACAGAACTTTACTGTGTGCTAACAAATTAGATGACCTAGGTGAAAAGTTGGAGGACTCCCACTTCCTGATTTCAAAATACTACAAAGTTACAATAATAGGAGAGTGCAGTTCTGGAATAAGAATAGAAATATAGATGAATGGAATAGAACTGAGAGCACAGAAATAAACCTGTATGTCTGTGGTCAACAGAGTTTTGACAAGTGCCAAGGCAATTAAATGGGGGAGAAAACAGTCTCTTCAATAAATGATGCTGGAAAAATTGGAGATCCACCGGCAAAAGAGTGAAATTGGACCCCTACTTCATGCCATTTACAAAAATTAAATGAAAATGGAACATAGACTTAATGTAAGAGATTAAAATATAAAACTCTCAAAGGAAACATAAAACTAAATTTTTGTGACCTTGGGATAGGCAATGGTTTACGTATTATACCAAAAACACAAGTGACAAAAGAAAAAAATTAGATAAATAGACTTCATCAAAATTAAGGCATTTATGTTTCAAGGGACATTGTCAACAAAGTGAAAGGCAACCGTATAATAGAGAAAAATAATTGTAAATTATATATCTAATAAGGGAGTTGTATCCAGAATGCATAAAGAATTCTTACAACTTCATAATGAAAAACAAATAACCCGATTAAAACATGGGCAGAGGACTAGAATAGATATTTCTCCAAAGAAGGTATACAAATGGCTAACAAGCACATGAAAAGATGCTCATCATTAATCATCAGGAAAATGCACATCAGAAAATGCAATGGGATACCACTTCACATCTGCTAGGATGGCTATAATGTTTTAAAAAGAGGCAAATAAATGTTGGCAAAGATGTGGAGAAATTGGAACTCTTGCACCTCACTGGTGGGAGGGTAAAATTGTGCAGCCATTGTGCAAAAGGGTTCGGCAGTTCCTCAAAAAGCTAAACACAGAATTTCCACATGACCTAGCAATTCCACTCCTAGGTGTATACCCAAGGGAAATGAACACACATGTCCATATGAGAACTTGTTTGTGAATGTTTATGGTGGCAGTTTTCAAAACAGCTCAGAAGTGGAAACAGCACAACCGTCCCTCAACTGTTGAATTGACAAGCAAAATGTGTGTGATCTGTTCATACAGTGGGATGTTATTCAGCCCTGAAAAGATGAAATACTGATGCGTACTGCTACATGGATGAACCTGGAAAACATTATGCTAAGTGAACGAAGCCAGACAGAAAAGACCGTTTATAACATAATTACATTTGTAGGAAATATTCAGAATATGCAAATTCATAGAGACAGAAAGGAGATTAGTGGTGGCTGGAGGAGGGTGGAAGGGAGAATGATTGCTAACGAGCCTGATGTTTCTTTTAGAATGATGAAATTACTGTAAAATTAGGTAGTGGTGAGCTTCTGGCTTAGTGCTGGAAGGTGCTGGGAGGGTGGTGTGCCCGGAGGGGGCATGGAAGCTCCCTGTCCCTTTCGCCACACCTTGCCCTATGCATCCCTTCCATTTAGCCGTTTCTAAATTTCATCCTTTATAATAAACCAAAATTTGCATATGAACCTTTAAGGAGAGTGCTTCAAGGGTTCAGAGGACACTTTGAAAAACCCAGAGCCTCGGTCATGACTACTGTTAAACTCAATTGAGGGATAAACATTGGCGGCATCTCATGTTTCTAGGGTGATTCTGGGGGCCCCGACCTTCCATTTAAAAGCTTGACATCCTCTTAAATGAGATCTGACAGACTGCCACGATCGTCCTGGGTCCTGCATTGAATTGTGGAGCAGATCTCTAGCCATACAATCAAAACAGAATGCACAGGAGGGGGAACCTCTGTCATAAGCCACTGAGATTAGGGGGTTGTTGCTACAACATAACGTGGCGAAAGTTGACAAGTAGCCCAGGGAAATAGTCTCAATGCATTTCAAGGCTTAGAGCAGTTCCTGGCCCACTATGAGGGCGCAATAGTTACTACTATTGCAAACGTACTCTGACTTTCAACACAACTTCCTAATTTGCACTCGCTTGTCCTAAATGAAAAGCCTCATCGTGTGACTCTTCAAAGCCTTCTGTCCTAGACATCCCCTGGCCAAAGGCAGGAAGGCCTGGCTTCTAGTCCTAGCTTTGCCCTGTGACCACAATCACAGGACTTGCTTTTCCTGGGGCTCTGTTTTTTTCATAGATAATTGTCAAGGTTCTTTCCAGCTCCAAGAAGTTTCTGAGTCTGTGGACAAGCAGCTGCTGGAATCTTCCACATCAATAAACAAGTTTAGCTCCAGCAGTCGCAAAGCTGGGTGCTTTCGGGACCTCAGCTTCTCTGTCCTTTTCTCCCTTCCTAGGGTTTATATCGGGTTTTGGTCATTGTTCATTTTCAAAGCCATGGCAATTTTTATAGGCTCCTACAGGATGGCACTGTGTTTTTATTTTTGCTTTTCTAAAATTAAGTTAGGTCACAAAACTCTTAGAGGGATAAAAGATGGTTTCCTAGACAAGGGAAAATGATGCTTTATGGGGGTTATAAAAAATCTTCGGCTAACCAAGTATTTCTTTCACTTAAGGGATTAAACAAAAAAGCAGGGTACAATCAGAGAAGAAAGCTGAACTTCCGTGGTGGGCGGAGCTCTGGCCTGAGAACTGAAGTCCTGTGTTCCAGTCCTGTTTTTGCAATTAGTCATTCAGGTGACCTTGGGCAATTGCTCAATTTCTTTGGGTTTCAATGTCCCTGTATATAACAACAAAGGACTTCCAAATTCTAAACAATTGATCAATCAAGTTAGATAGTGGTGATGGTAGTATGACTCTGTTAGTATACTAAAAGTCGTTGAATTACACATAGGGAGAGGGTAAATATTACGGCATGTGACTTGTATTTCAATAAAGTTAATACAAAATAAATCATTGCCTTCCAATAGCTTGCAGTCATGGGGGCATGCAAGAAAGTATCCAAAATAAGGCAGCGAATTATACAGCATATAAGATGGTGATAAGTGCTTTGGAGGAGAAAAATCTTGAGCCAGAAATGGGGACATGAATGATAATTAGGTGGGAGTCAGCCATTTAAAAGGCAATGGTCAGGGAAGTGCTCACTGAGGTGCCCTTTGAGGATAGACTGGAAGGGCAGGAGGGAGTGAGCCAGTGTGTGTGTGTGCGCTCTTGTGTGTTGGGGGGGAAGTGCTCCCAGGAGAGGGAGCAGCAAGTAGAAAGACCAGGAAGGAGAGAGCCTCAAGGAGGAACAGGGAGGTCCTTGTGGCTGCCCTGGCGTGAAATGGGGGAAAATAGAAGAAGATGAGGTTGGGGGTGACACAGGGTGAGGGGGAGGAAGAGAAGGATCATGTGGGACATTACAGGGCAGCCTTCTTCTCACTGAGAACCGGAGATGGGTTTTGACCTGAGAGCTGAAGGAGTGCAGGGCATTTCACTACAAAATATGACTTCTTGGTATAAATGGTATTTCGAATTAAAGACCCTTAGAGATCAACAGGCGTGATCTTTCTTTCCATCTGCATAAACCAGTCTGACCCATCAAAAGAACAATTGAGTTCCCTTCCCTTCCCTGTTATCTCACTACATAGCAGGAAACAAGATCCAGAATGCAACAAGACTTGGCCCAAATCATTTAAAATATAATATCTTTTCCTCTCACATTAATTTAATTGCAAAGACAACCATTTACAAGTCAATCTGTTTCCCCTATCCATTCATCCTCCCTAGCAACCATTTATTGCCCCTAAACAGAAATACCTATACTACCCATCTTCCCCTCCCTTCCAAAAGGAGGGTACATAAATTCCTGGACCCCACTGGGATATTGGGTGATCACTCTGTGATTCTCCCCTTTTGCATGGTAAATAAAGCTTTTTCTCTTATTCAACTTCCTTAGCTGTGAATTGATCTTTCAGTGAACTTTCAGGGGAAAGGGAAAGCATCCTTCTCCCCCAGCAGCTGATCTGATGGGGACTCCCTGGCTGCAGAAGAGAATTGACCGAAGAGGGAAACAGGAACAGGGAGGGCAGACAGGAGACGATTGCCATCACCCAAGCTCAGAGATGAAGTGACTGACTCAGAACTTCAAGAAGGAGTGTGGGGCAGCTGGTCTCCAGCAACACCCCTCCCCCACCATACATCACACCTCCTGGGAGGGTCACAGTCTTGTGTAGTCTCCTCCCACGTTGAATTGATGCTGGCCCCTGACTCGCTTTAATCTATAATAGAAGACAAGTGGAAGTGATGTTCTGTGATATCTGAGCACAGGCAGCTTCCATTTCTGCAGTTTAGGGAAACCCTGAACCACCATATTGAACCTGAATTGTCCTGTGTGGGGGACCATGAGGCCCCCCTGGAGAGAAGGAGCCTTCCCAGTCCAGCTTCCAGATGATTCCAGGCACAGTGACCATCTGGCTGCAATCACACAAGAGACCACAAGCCACAGGAGCAGAAGAACCTCCTAGATGACCCACATACTTGAAAGATAATAAGTGATCATTATTGCTTTAAGCCTCTAAGTTTTGAGGTATTTTTTTTTGCAGCAATAGATAATTGAAACAGAAATGTAATCACATAATCTCAAATATTGACTTTATTAATATTGCTAATAATTTGGCCTTGCAGGTATCACATACATGCATGCAGAAGGCCCCTTATCTTGTGATATGGGAATTGAGACTTGCAGTGCTTTTACTCGGTAATTTTCCCAGATTTGTGATTCCAGAATGACTATAAACATTATTTGCCCCTTATGCATTGTTTAAAAAACTGGTTCCACTAACATGATTTATGGGCAGACTTCCTTTTTCATCTTGTATACCATATTTCCTGCCTTATGCTTGGTGTTCATTAAACAGATGCTCTGTTCTATATAAAGGGTAAAATGAACTAGGCTTGAAAGCCATTTTAAAGGGGCTTATTATGTTTTGATGTGTTGTTTTGAAACCATGGACACTTGGGCACGGAGTTTGTAATGCTGAAAAACAAACCAAAGACTCCTGGGAAAAAATGGTACATTAAACACATGCGTGTAATTTAGCTCCATCTTGATACTCCATTTACTCTACATTTTATAGACTGAATTGTGTCCCCCGCCAAATTCATATGTTGAAGTCCTAACGCTCAGCACCGTAGAATGTAACTGTATTTGGAGGTGTCTTTAGGAGATGATTAAGTTAAAATGAAGCCTTTAGGATAGGTCCTGGTATTCTTAAAAAAAAATATTTTGAACACACAGAGAGATACAGGGATGCGTGCACACAGAACAAAGACCATGTGAGCACACAGAGAGAATGTGGGCATCTGCAAGCCAAGGAGAGAGGCCCCAGAATCAAATCAACTCTGCCATCACCTTGATAGTGAACTTGTAGCCTTCAGAACTATGAGATAACTAATTTATATTGTTTAAGCCATCCAGTCTGTGGTATTTTGTTATGACAGCCATTGCAAACTAATATATTACAGAAAAGGAATTTTTAAAGGCCTCATTCTGGTTATCGATTGTTGTGTGACAAGCTATCCAAAAATTTAGAAACTTACTTTTATTTTGCTAATGATTTGTGGTCAGGAAATCAGGAAGAACTTGGCTTGATGTCTTCCATATGCATCAGCTGGAGTCACATAACTGGACCTAGAGACCCTTTCCCAAGGTAACGCCCTCACGTGGCTGCTGACATGATGTTGAATGTCATCTGGTAGTTCAGCCTGGCCAGCTGGCAAGGGCCTTTGAGTTACCTCCATCTGGGCCTCCTCAAGGCTGCTTAGGCTTCCTCGCAGTATGGCGGCTGGATTCCAAGAGTGAGTGTTCCAAGAGAGAGGAAGTAGAACTGTAAGCCCACAGCCTCTTAAGGCATGGTGGTAGAAAGTAGTAAATGGTCATTTCTGCTGTATTTTATTGTTCGAGCAACCACTAAGACCACTTCAGACTCAGGGGAAAGGGATTAAACTCCACCTCACAATTGGAGGAATAGCAAAGAATTGTGGCTAGCTTTGATCCACTGTGGACGTAATCCCACAAATCTGGGGAAAACAGAAGAGGAGAAAACAAGAACAAAATTTTGGAAGATGGCCCAGAAATAAACTCATTTAGAAGACCCAAGAAAGCTAAATCTTAAATAGATAGGAGGAAAGAGTAAACTCAATATGCCACGTAGTAACTTCAAAATGCTCAGGAATGGAGGCCTCAAGTGTTTATGGAACCAGAGGTAAAATGCAAGACTGAAATAAAGATGGGTTGTAAGCTGTTGAAGGGACATTGATTCCCACACCCCATCCCCAACCTAGGCTGCTGAATGTATGCCTTAACACTCTGCCCTCCAAACAGCAAAGGGGATGTTGATTCTTTGGAGAAGAGAAAAACTGCGGTCTCTGTAATGGAATTAGTCAACTGAAGGCAGGAATGCTTTACTCAAAACATTAGCATTAGGTGACCACATGTATAAATTGAACACTGGGACATGAACCCTTCTCCTCCTCATGCCCCCTCATTTTTCTAGAGGGGTGGCAGTCAGGCCTTTGAACCTTCTAGGAATTGGTTCCACCAGGTCTTGTCTGAGAGACTCACCAATCCAACAGATAAGTCACAGTTATTTTAGGTGGGATGGTGCTATGGACTGAATGATGTTGCCTTCAAACTCATATGTGGAAGCCCTACCCCCCAATATGATGGTATTCGGACATGGAGACCTTGGGTGCTAAGTAGGTTTAGATGAGGACATGAGGGTGGGATATCTCACGATGGTATTAGTACCCCTAGAAGAAGAGGAGATACTAGAACTCCCTCTGGTCTCTCTTTCTCTCTCATCTCTCTCTCTGTCTTCCCTCCACTCGAGGACACAGCAAGAAGGCAGCCAACTGCAAGCTAGGAAGAGGGCCCTCACCAGGAACTGAATCTGCTAGCACCTTGACCTTGGACTTGCCAGCCTTCAGAAGAAATAAATGTCTATTACTTAAGCCACCCAGGGATGGTATTGTGGTATGTTATTATAGCAGCCCAAGCACACTAATGCAAAGGGTATATCTTATCATTTTTACTCCATCTTAGTCAGAAGATGAATCACTACTGATTGATTTCTAAATGTTTAAACAACTTTAGACTTTTAGAGTAAGCACAATTTGGTCATGATGTATTATCCTTTTTGTACTTTGCTAAATTTTTATTGATAATTTTTTATTCCTAATTTTTTTAAAACCTGTATTTGTTAATAAGGTTAGCCTATGTTTTTCCCTCTTACAAGCACCTTGTCAAGTTTTGGATTCAAAGTTACGCTGTCCTCAAACTAATTGGAAAGCGATCCCTCTTTTCCTATTCTAGAAGACTCCATGTGAGAATGGCACCAATCTTTATAAATAATGGGTAAAGTTTACCATTGAAATCATTTGAGCCTGATGAGATATTAAATTACATATTTCATTTCTTTAATAATTATCCATTATTAAATAAATTTTCATTTCTTCTTGTGTTCAATTTTGGTCAATTTTACTTTACTATTAAGATAAATATGTCCGTTTATTTTAATTTCAAATGTAGTGACATAAAATTATCCTGTTATCTTCTTATGTGTTTTAAGGAACTGTAATAATGACACTCCTTTTTTTATTCCTGAAATCAGTTATTTTTCTTTTTTTTTCCTTGAACAGTTGTGCAAGTTCAATTACAAATTACGAAATTTGATTTTATTAATATTTTCAGTTGTATGTTTGTCTTCTATTACTTTCTGATTCCATCTTTATTATTATTTACTTTTTTTGTGGGATTAATTTACTTTTTCTTTTATAATTCCATGAAATGGATGCTCTTTTAATTCACTTCCATTTTCTTTTCCAAGTTATGCATCTAAAGCTATACATTTTCATCAAAAGTTGATTTTAGTTACATCAGACAAGGTTTGACATATTATATTTTCATTATCATTCAGTTTTAAATATTTTCTACTTTTCATTTTGATTCTTTTTTTAATCTCTTGGTTATTTAGAAGTGAATATCTTGGTTTCCACACAAAAGGCCTTTCTAGTTATCACTCTTAATGATTTTAGCAGTGTATTAATAGTTACAGATAATACTTTCTATGACTCTAACGATTGAAAATTTTTTAGGATTTTCCAGGATTGATCAATTATTTACAAATGTTTTATATGTGCTTAATACAGTCTGCAATCTGCAATTATTAAATAAATTATTGAGTGCAGATATCTAGTCAATATTGCTGATCACATTGTTCATATCTTCTTCGCCTTTATTGTTATTTTTTTGTCTGTTTGTTCCCTCAAGCAGGTGCTTTAAATCTTCCACCATGTAGATTTGTATCTTTCTCCTTTTGCATTTAATAATTTTTGCTTTATGTATTTTGAGGCAACTAAGAAAGTTTAAAAATATCAATTAAAATGGATTTATCTTTCAAATAAATTGAAGCTTTATCATCATGACATATGACTCTTTAATTCTAATAATGCCTTTTTCCTTTAAGTCTACCATGTCTGATATTTATGTAGCTACCTAAACATTCTATTGGTTAGGATTTACGTAGTATATCTTTTCAGTTCATTTACTTTCAGCCTTTTTGTTCCTTTATAATTTTTTGATATCCTTTGTTGACAAAGTTTGTGGGTATCTGTCTGTTATCCAGTCTGAAAATATTTGTTTAGTTAAATTGATGGGTTACCCAGATAGTTTTCATTTCCACTCCAGATCCCCTAAAGTCCACTCTTCTCCAGCCTGGTTGTTGTCGTATAGGGCTCCCACGACATCTGGCTTCTGGTTAGGTCCAGCTGATGGGAACCCCTGGTAGGAGATACAAGGAAAGAAAATGAGGCTGACTTGGGCGAGCTGCATCTCTTGACTGAAGGCCGTTACATCTCCCTAGGAATTGGTCTTTTTCTCTCTCCTTCTCTGATTCCTGGTAATCACTTCCTCCCTCCATCCCTTCAGGCCTAGGGGTGGTAATAGCTCAGCTGCTACCAGCCCCAGGCTGCTGCCCTCTCCTCTTCAGCTACACATTTGTCAATGACTGGTTCATGAATACACTGTCCTCATCAAATCTTCTTTGGAGAGTCTCATCTGTTTTCTGTTGGGGCTTTGATTGATTCAAAGCATTTAGTCCATTTATGTCTAATGAAATCAATGGTGTAATTTGGCTTCAATCACCAACTTATTAAATGCTTTCTAATTTCCCCATCTGCTCTGTTTCTTTTACTATCCTTTCTTGCCTTTTTAAGAATTTATTGAATATTTCTAATTATTTCAACCCAGCCCCCTACCCAATAAATTTGCAAGTGATGTACTCTTTTCCTGTTCTTTTGATGGTTACCCTAGAAATTAAGGACTTTTACCCTTTTTCTGGATTATGGCACTGTTCTTGTGTATCCCCTTAAAGTCAGGGATCAACAAATTCAATTTTCCATACCATTTTATCTTTGGCCCTGAGATGAATCCATTTCAGGACTGAAATCCAAAGTGAGTAGATCAGCCCCCTGGAACAGTGCATGGCAGCAGCACAGTACTATAATCCTTGTTTCCTACCACTGGAGTCTTGCAAAAGCACAACTTAGCTTCTCAGCCTCCCTTTAAAAATCGACAAAGGCCTCCAAGGAAAAAGTACCACCAGATGCAGGGGCTGCCTTCCTTTGGCCAGTTTTATGAGCTGAATGTTTGCACCCTCTCAAAATTTTAAGGTTGAAATGCTAACCATTAATGTGATGATATTTGGAGGAGAGACCTTTGAGAGGTAATTAGAGTTAGATTAGCTAACAAGGGTGGGGCTCTCATGATGGGATTAGTGCTCTCATAGAAAGAGTAGGACACATGAGATCCCTCTGCTCACCATCACCTGAAATACAAGAAGAAGGCAGCTACCTGCAAACCAGGAAAATCGCCCTCATCAGACACTGGGCCTGCTGATGCCTTGTTCTTGGACATTCCAGCCTCCAGAACTGTGAGAAACAAATGTCTGTTGTTTGAGCTACCCAGTCTATAGTAATTTATTATAGTAGCCCAAACCAACTAAGACAGCCAGGAAATTCTTCATTGCATTGTAGCCCTCTGGTACATTCCAGAAGATGTTGTTGTCTTTTATAATTTTTCTTAGCAGGAAATTGGTCTGCCATTTTTGACAGCAGTACTGTTTTAAGCTTAAATTGGCCCTACAACCTTGGCTTCCTGACCTGCTTTCTTTGAGCCGGATGTGGAAGGCAGCACGGGGAATAAGATAGTAGTAGGAAAGGCCTTTTGTCAGGGCGGGTGGTTGGGCAATATGATTGTTAAACAAGAACCTTCAAGTATTTCTGGATCCTTAAGACAAAGTCCATTAGCCTTCTAAATCTTGATATTAATTATTGAGAGTCAGACAATCTCTAGTTCAAGCTTAACTTAGAAGGAGAAACTGTCACAGAATTTTCTTAGCACCAAAAGTAATATAAATTTAATTCTCTTTCTATTATACCAAACTTATAGCAATATTGCTGGAGTGTTTTCTTTTGTGATCCTATTCAGGAAACTTGGCTCTATCCTGACAACATATAAAACTGTAGGTGAACTTGTCCGTGTGACTTAAAGAAGTAAGTTAAATTAAGTTTTTAAATCGCTGGCACAGGATCTTATCTTGGGAATGTTGCAGATAACAGGACAATTAGTTGGAGCAGTAAAAGAACACAAAGAAGCTATTATGCAGATGTTTGGCCCTTCAAAGCCATCTAGGCTGAAGATAATATCATCTTCCTAGCAGTGAATGGAAGAGGAAAAGTTTTGCCCCATCCATTGCTAATTCTATTTTAATATTAGAACCTGGTGTGATGAATACTACACCTTGGGAGATCATATCCTAAGAATGCTCTATTTTCGTTGTAACAAGCTCCAGGGTTCTCGCTGCCGACTTTGGCTCAGGTTGGGCTACGTGCCACCCACTGGGTCCAGCAGCTGTTCCAAGCAGAAGGAAGTGGAGAGACACAGACACAAAGAGACACAGAATATTTCATGAAAAGGGCACATTTGGAATGAAGAAGACCTGCTTCAAAAGGCCTTGGAATCCCTACGTTCTTCCTTGGAGTGAGAAACTGAATTTTTGTTTTTAACGTTTTGCATTGTTTTGTTTCATTTTTGTCTGTTTAATTTCTAAACACCATCATATTGTGCGTGGTAGAAGGAGGTGGTGTCCTGGTTCTCTTTACAGAGGCCAAAGAGGGCGTGTCAGAAACTTCCTGCTTCTTCTCCCCAGGAGCCAGGGCAAGACACAGGGCAGTAGAGGAAAACGCACACTACTTGTTTGTCCTGCTGTTACCAAAAGCTCGGTACCTGTTCTTGAAGCTAAATAAAAAAAAATCTGAGAATAATTGGGCTGAGGACAAAAGAAAGGAAGATTTATTAATTTACCAGCAAATGAGGAGGATGGAAGACTCGTGTCTTAAAGAACCACCGTCCTCCTGTTGAGAGGAATTTAGGCTCTTTCATAGGTTCACAGTCCTTTAGTTAACTCAGGGTCCTCATGACCTGTTCCCACGGGCCCCTGGCGGCTCTATTATTCCTCATCTGATCTAATCTTGCAGTTTCTCCATCATTTGTTGTGTGACCATTGAGTCATTGCCTGCAGTGAGAAGAAGAGAATGAACAAACCAGCACCAACAGACCTGCAAGTTGAGCTTCCCGGGACTGTTAAATTGTTACTGTGAGATTACAGTAGGCCTTTGGCTTGATTAATTTTTAACCTTGTAACACTGTTCATGTAACAAAAACTTCCACTGGACTAATAGTCTCGAGCCCTCTGTACCTCCTCACTTTCTAACTTCCCTCACTCACTCCTCACCAAAGGAGGAAGCATGATTCATCTGATGGATGAGTTTGGAAGCAGAATTTGGGCATCCCTGAATCCTTTTGTCTCTTTCTTTGGCATCTAAACACTCGCAGAGACTTTGCCACTTGGCTTCCTTCTATCTGGGTGGGCAGGGGAGTGAGTAGAGAAAAAGGGTTGTACTTGCCCAGCTGTGTCTGTGATTGGATGGATAAGTCTGTTTTGCTCAGATGCAAAGTATTAGCAATGCCACTCGGTTTCAGATCTAAAACCAGTTCATCCCAACAGCTTTATCACTAATAAAAATATTCTGATCTTCAGCTGCCTAATTCTTGGTTTTGACTCTCAATTGGTCCTAAAATCCAGATAGAAGAAAAGATAGATATTGTTTATGGGCTTCCAAAATACCCAATATCTTAATTCATGGGGCTGTGAAATTCGCGAAATAAACAGGAGTCAAACTAGAGACCAAAATAACATGTGGGAAGTAGAGCGAGTATCATAGATTGACAAGAGTTGAAGGATTTGTACCTTACTCTTGAGCAAATAGGGGTAATTTGGGGGCAATTGACCTAAGCAGCTTACTGAAGGCTGTGTCCGGAGGAAAGTGACTAATGTCATACAGGCAGGGCCAACCTGAAGAAATGTGGACCTCCTGGGCCTTGACAAATGTGGTCCATGCAGGCTTTTATGTACGTGCGGATGTAGCTTGACTTTGATCTAATGCAGACAAGGCTGGGGCAGGGATTAAATCACTTTAGAAGTTGGTAGGTTGAAAATATCTGGTGGCTATTGTTTTTCTCTCACAGTACTTTAAACTGCTGATTGAGCCGTGAACTAGTGGGTTTCACTCTAGCACAAACAGAGAAGTATTATATCACTTATACCAAATTCCATTCTCCTCTAGGTATTTTGAATGATATTTAGAGTCAAGCAAGACTTGTCACTGTGGCAGGGCCAATCCTGTCTCAGAGTTGCTTCCCTAGAGAACCCAATGTTTGTCAAATTGTGTCTACTTCTCTAATGCAGACCTCACCAGAAAATTCTGTAGCAGTTAGTTAGTAAGACAAATGTTGAGATTCCAGTTCTATACAAGATGAAGAAAGCATTCTCTCACTGAACACATGCATAAACCCAGGATAGAATGCATGCAGCAGCTATCTGAAGACTGAATAGTAAATGGTAGTGGGCGGATTGGAAAGGAGATCCAGACCCAAAGGCAACCCCAAATCCAGAAGTGAGTAATGGTTGTGAGGGGGCATTATTACAAAAAGCCAGTGCGATGGACATTTTGGAGGTGATGGAACTGTTCTGCATCTTGTGTGTGGTGGGGGTTATGTAACTCCATGCATTTTTAAAAATTCATAGAACTATATAAGTTTTCCTATTAATAAGGTCATTTTTACTACATGTTAATTTAACAATGTATGCAAAAATGTCCAAGAAGGAAAGCAAAGGTAAAGAGGAAATGAAGAAGGCAGTTGGGTTCATTAAACCAAGCTCACCCTGTATATGTCGGAGGGCAGAAAGCTCGCTTAAGAAATGTGTTACATTGTTAGAAATTCAGCTGAGCTTTAGGAGTTGATGCAGAGCAGATGGAGAAAAACTCGTGGTTTTTGCAAGACAAAGAAATCCTACTCAATACCTGAAATGTTCTTTTTTTCTTCTTTTTGCTTGGAGAGTCCAAAGAAAGAGATATGACAAGCACTAGGTCCCACTGGTACAGACTTCAGACATATCAACTTCAGCTTAAATTAAAGGACCCAGTAAGAAGGATTTTGCAGTAAGAAAAAAAATGTGGGAACAGCGGCAGATCTTTCAGAAGTGGCAGGTTTATTTGTCCCAAGCAATTCCATACTAAGGGGCACTGACAATGGCTAGCGTAGCACAGGATAGAAAAAAACCTGCTCATAAGAAACCGCTAGACAAAGGCTATGCTAATTTCAGTACTGACATACTTGGAGCGCAAGTCTAGAGAACAGATTGAAATCAAGAGGTTTTGAATATAAATCTGGAGAAGAAAGCCATTTTCATTAATTTGGCGATAGGGTTGCCAATGTCAATTTTTAAACTTAGCGAGAGGCCTTATAGACGTGTAGGATTAACAAGCCTGGAGAGCTAATGTTCAACATGAGGACTATAGTTAGTTATATTGTATTGTATTATATTTGGGATTTTTGCTGAAAGAGTAGGGTTTTGCCACAAAAATAAGAAGCTAATCAGGTGAGATGGCGGATATGTTACTTTGCTTGACTCTAGTAACCATTCCACTATGTGTATGCCTGTCAAAACTTCATGTTGTACATTTAAATAAATGCAATATAAAAAAGAAACCTGGTATATATTAGCCTGGCTAAGAGGGTGGACAATAAACATAAGAACTCTACTCCCAGGTATGCCAAGATATAGTGTAATGACTAACCTCTTAAAGGGAGATCTTTGCTCAATTGGGTATTTAGAGTATGGGCTCCGAAAAACAGGCACAGACAGAAAAAGACCATGGTAACATGAGACCAAAAAGGATTTTCACCACCTCCTTTCTTTCCTCCATGAACAACCTGGTCTCTGCCCTGCTGTTCAATTTTTATTTTTTTAACTCTAATTGCTGTACTAGATTACTGGGGATCACTTATAGGTTCTAATCTTTGTGGAGGTAGTACTAGTGCTTTATTGATCTTGAGTTATTCATCTGGGGTTGTTAATTATTGAATTTTTTAAGTGTTGGTGAGGATGCAGAGGACTTGGAACTCTTGTGTTCTGCTGGAGGGATATAAAATGGAGCAACTGCTTTAGAAAACAAGTTAGGCAGTTCCTTAAAAATTTAAACATGCTCATACCATATGATCCAGCTGGTCTATTCCTAGGCATTTACCCAAGAGAAATGAAAGCATATGTTCACATGAAGACTTTACACAAATGCTCATAGAGGCATTATTTGTAATAACCATAAAAGTGGAAATAACCCAAATGACTACCAACAAGTGAAAGGATAAACAAATTGTGTTATATCCCTATAATGGAATACTACTCAGCAATAAAAATGAATGCACTATTGATACATGCAACAAGATAGATGAATCTCAAAATCATGCTGAATGAGAGAAAATAGACAAAATTGTGCTAGCAAAGAAAAACTAATCTATAGTGAATAAAAGCAGGTCAATTGTTGCCTGGGGATGAGAGACTTTGGATAGAGATGGCAAACTGTCATGGGGAAGCTTTTGGCAATGATGGATATATTTACATGGATTATGGTAATGGTTTCATGGGTGCATTCATATATCAAAACTTAAGAAATTAAGTTTGCACACTTTGGATTTGTGCAATTTGTCATAGGTGATAAAAATTATTACATGGGGTTATTTGGAATCAACTGTCCATCAAGGGCAAGGTTTTTTTGGATGGGGAAAGGATTGCCACTGCCAAGGAACAGTATAGGGAGTATGAGGGATACAAAGATTTCAAGGTAGTGTGGCTGCTTCTAAGATCATAGAATAATTTAAAGAATGACAATCTCAGAATCCTAAATTCTCTGTTCAAGTTGTGAGCTGAAAACCTGGTTCTTGTGATGATTGCCATGCTCAAATAATCTCTTATCTTCTTCAGTCATAAGGTTGATCCTAAATTTATACCCTCATCAAGACTCATGCGATACCCTCCAAGATAAGTAGATATTTCCCATGATTGCTTGTCCTAGGAATGCAGGTTTTTCTATACCTTATGTTCCCATAGAACCTCTGGGGGTCCATTACAAAATCAAAATCAGTGGTAATTATTACACAATGTATTTGTATATCAAATCATCACATTGTACACCTTGAATATATTAAATCTTTATTTATTAATTAAGTATTAATATTTTAAATTAAAAAACATTTTGAATTCTTAAAACACACACACACATGAATCAAAATCAGGAGGACAAGGCTTACGCATCAAATAGAACTTTGCTAACTAATAATGGCAAAAATATTGAAATATGTAAATTCTGAGGGCAATCAACAAAGATGGGGCCATTCTGTTAGACTGGGCTGCGTTTATATAAGTGTGCAGATCAGAGATTTTATATTCAATGCATCACCTTGAGAAACCTAGAGTAAATCTAGTACTTTGCTTACCTGAATCTAATTTGGCTCATCCTAAATAGTTAAGATTGCCAGGAATTACTTGGTATAATGTAGAAGAAGAAAGTAAAATCTTTGGGGGAAATATATGCTGAAATGCATTTATCATGTGAAATTTATTCTTTAATTCTCCAGCTGTATTCTTCAAGAAGACTCACAATAAAATCTCTTTTAAGACCTTTAGACATATGTTGGTGAAGAAAGTCCCAATAGTTTTAAAAAATAATTTAGTAGGTTGAAGATCTGGGGTGAAATGCTACAATTAAAATGGACTTCTTGATTTCAATAGGGAATGGGAATTTTGGAAGGTATAGGATTGATATAAGACTAACAACAGAATTTAACTTCCAGAGGCAAAGTGGGAGTAGACACTAAACAAGAAAGCTGCTACAGTCTGAATTTTGGGGTTCCCCAAAATGAATATGCTGGAAACTAGTGTAAGGAGGTGAGGCCTATGGGGAAGTGACAAAGTCATAAGGACATCACCCTCGTCAATGAGATCAGTGCCCTTATAAAAGAGGTTGAAGGGAATGGCCTTCTCCCCTTCATCCATGTGAGGATATGCACAGATAGAACCATCTCTGAGGAGGAGAGCAAGCCCTCAACAGACATTGAATCTGCTAGCTCCTAGATATTGGACTTCCCAGTCTCCAGAACTGTAAGCAATAAATTTCTGTTTTTATAAATTACCCAGGCTAAGGCATTTTGTCATAACAGCCCAAACAAACTAAGACAAAGGCCGTGCACTGTTCAGAAAGGTCTGACTTGCAGAGAGCTTTGTCAGTGGGTGATTTTTCAGTAGGTAACTGAATGGAAAACCAACTAAGGGACTTGATTTGTATTAATCGAAAGACCAAAAACCAAAACATACTCCTCTAAATTTGTTGAACAGAGGCTTTACTTTTCACCACAATAGAGTTACAATAAAATCTCTTCTTAACTTTTCATACAGGGGGCAGTTCACAGAGGTGGAATTCCTTGAAATAGGAGCAGAGACCTCTGAAACCTTGCAGTAATTTAACAAGTAAATACCGTGAACCTGTATTCTAGCTTTTTGCAAAGACTACTGGCCATTACTAGGGCAAATGTGACCTGACTAAATGGACATCCCCCTCATTTTGGGGATCAATGGACACTTTCTGAGGACTCAGAACACTATTTTACTTGATCAGAATCATGTCATCAATAGATACTTTACCCAAATCTACTTTATATTAGGAGTTTGTGGGATCCCAAACTTATATCATGTTTAATTTCTCAGTTTCCTAATATGTAGTTAGAACAGATATTTCAACAGTCATCAGAATTTTCTTATTGATGAATCTTTGATGAAATGACTATTGCAGTAGAAAGGACCAAGTAAAGTCCGAAAATCTCACCCGCTATGAAAAAAGAGTTTAAAAACAAAACCATTGCTGTGGATATCACAGAGTTTGGTGCCTTTATCGAAAGTCTCTAAGATTCAAAGGACATAATTCCTTTCATGTATAATCAGGTGTGACTCCAATGAAAACTACTAAGTTAGATATGGTTTCTTACCTAGGATATATATATATATTTTTTCTGATAGGGTCTGGTTCTCTCACCCCAGCTAGAGTGCAGTGGCATCATCATAGCTCACAGCAACCTCAAACTCCTGGGCTCAAACGATCCTCCTCAGCCTCCTGAGTAGTTGGGACCACAGATGTGCATCACCATGCTCCACTAATTTCTCTATTTTTTGTAGAGATGAGGTCTTGCTCTTGCTCAGGTTGATCTTGAACTCCTGGCCTCAAGTGATCTTCCTGCCTCAGCCTCCCAGAGTGCTTGGCATGAGCCACCATGCCTGGACTGGGATAAATTAATATAGCTTCTAGAAACCCATATGTGTATGTTTATTTGATGATTTTTCCCTAATAAGCACGGACTTTTCATTTATTTTGTCGTGACAGCAGTACACCTTAACCTCTTAACCTTGCAGATATGTTATCATTCCATCTAGTCTCATAGTCTTAAATACTATTTCTATGCTATCGATCCCAAATCTAGCTGAGTATTCTCTCCTGAAATCTAGATGGATAAATTTGTTTACTCAATATCTCTACTTGGATGCCTTATAAGAATCTAAGATTTAATATATGCAAAAGTAAGCTTTTGATCTTCTCTCCTGGAAGATGGCAATTTCATTCTTCTAATTACACAAGACCAAAAAAAAAAAAAAAAAGAATAAAAATAAAACGAACCAAAAAAACCTCCCCAAACAAAACCATCTGTTTTGTTATATTGATGAATGGGGCTGGAGAATGGAAAAATAGAAAACAGCAAATACTTTAGGGAAAGAAGATAGGGTAGTGCTTAGTTCGAATCTCAACACCGTGACTTAAACGTTGGTATGTGAACTTGGCAAGTTACCTTCAATTCACCTATCCTTGTTTTCTTCATTTGTAAAATGGTAATAATCATAGCAAATTCCTCACAGAGCTTTTGTGATGTTCAAATTAGTTAATATGTGTAAAGTACTTAGAACTTTGGCATATAAACAGCACATGATATATAATTGTGTCTTGGTTAAGACATATATTGCACCAAGTGTGAGATCAATCCATGGAGAATAGTGGAGCTTGCCACCTACATAAAACTTTGGGTTGTTCATGTTGAGTCAATGACTGCTGAGAGAGAGTGATAACACCATGGACTACTCCACATTTGAGTGTGCTACACTTACCCTTTACCACCAAAAAGTTGCAAGGTTTAAATGGGATCCAGGAGAAGAGAACATTTTCTCGCTTGAAATGCAAACAGCTCTGTCTCTGTTCCCTTATGACCTGGCAGATCTTTACACAATATAATCTCTGGCAGTTGGATAAGAGAAACCATGCTTATAGGAATTTTAAGATAAGCTATACCCTTTTCATTAATCAACATTAAAAAAATAGTTCTTAACTTGTTAGTGGTTCTTGACTGGACACTGCATTCTTGCCCATGATGCTTCAAGTGATCATGTGACCTAAGCTGGGCATCAGCTAATCCACTAAGCCACAAATTGGGTGTGCTGAGACCTATGGCAAGACTGCCAAGACACTTCCCTAGCCCGTTTCTTCTTTTTGAGCAACAAGATTATATTTGACAGCCTTTTTCTAGAGTTAAGTTGGAGCCATGTGATGGATTAGAGCAATGCATACAATAATACATCACATACAGCGTTCCATGTGTGTATTTCTTCTGTCTGTAGGGCTGGAAGTAAAGGAACTCAACATAGTTGTGTCACAGGAAGAAAGGGGCTAGATTACAGAGCCATTGTTTGGAGGAGAGACACCCAACCCACATCCCACTGGAATGTGAATGAAACATAAATTGTGTTAATCTATTGAGATTTTTTGGAGCTGTTTGTCACAGCAGCTAGCACCAACTACCCTGACTAATAATTAGCACTCATCCTGTAGTGGTATTTATGGAACCAAGTCCAAGAAGATTCTAAAGACACAAGTAAATCGTATGAACAAATGGCTCAGACTCCCAGAACATCTACTTCTGCCACATTCTCAGCCCAAGAAATGCTCAACATCTCTAATCACCAGAGCAATGCAAATCAAAGCCACAATGCAATATCATCTCACTCCTAAAATGGCTTGTATCAAAAAGACAGGCAATAACATGCTGGTGAGGATGTGGAGAAAGGGGAACCCTCATACACTGTTGGTGGAAATGTAAATTAGTACAATCACTATGGAGAACAGTGTGGAGGTTCCTCAAAAACTCAAAATAGAACTGCCACATGATCCAGAAATTCTGCTACTGGACATAGATCCAAAAGTAAGGAAATCGATATATCAAAGAGATAATCTGCCCCTTTGTTTATTGCAGCAGTATTCACAATAGCCAAAAAATGGAATTAACCTAAGTGACCATGAATGGGTAAAGAAAATGGAATATTATTCAGCCATAAAAAAAAACGAAATCCTGTCATTGGCAGCAACATGGATGGAACTGGAGGTCATTATGTTACATGAAATAAGCTAAGCACAGAAAGACAAATATCACATGTTTTCACTCATATGTGGGAGTTTAAAAGTGGCTCTCATGAAGATAGAAAGTAGATTGGTGTTGACCAGAGGCTGGGAAGGGGATAGAGAGATGGGGGACGAGGGGAAAAAAAGAATATAAATGTATTTATTAACACCTAACTGTCTACTTAAAAAATGGTAAAGCTGGTAAATTATACATGTGTATTTTACCTCAATAAAATAGTTTCTCTCAGAAATGGCTAAATAATTTTTAGTGGAAAGGTCTTACACAATTTTTGCTAGATTTATGCTTAAGTATTTTTAGTTTTGATACTATTGTAAATGACATTGTGTTTAAATTTCATTTTGCAATTATTCATTGTGCTAGTATACCGAATTGCAAATGTTTTTTAAAATTAATCTTGTATCTTGCAACCTTGCTATATTCACGTATTAGTTATAATAGTGTTTATTGGGAAATCTTTAAGATTTTCAATACATGCAATCATGCTGTCTGATAAAGGAAGTATTACTCCTTCAAAAAAGAAAAAGAACAATCATGTGGCCATCTGGCTAAATTCAGATTTTGATTCAGTAGAATTGAGGTATGGCCCGGGATTTTGCATTTCTAATATGCTCCCAAGCTGATGCTACTGGCCTGCTACTATGGTTTGAATTTCCTTCCAAAACTTAAGCTGACACTTAATCCCCAATGTAGCAGTATTCAGAGGTGAGGACTTTCAGAGGTGATTGGGTCATAAGGGCTCTGCACTGGTGAATGGATTAATCTATTAATGGCTTAATGGATTAATGGGTTAAAAGATTAATGGGTTATCACAGGAGTGGCATTAGTAGCTTTATAAGAGGGGAGAGAGACCTGAGCTAGCACGCTCAGCACCTTCACCACGGGGATGCCCTGTGCCGTCTCAGGACTCTACGAGAGTTCTCACAAGCAAGAAGGTCCCCACCAGATGCAGTCCCTCAACCTTGAACTTCTCAGCTTCTACAACTATAAGAAATCCATTCCTTTTCTTTATAAATTACAGTTTCAGGTATTCTGTTGTAAGCAGCAGAAAATGGACTAAGAAACCCACAGACCACTTAAACTTGGCTGCACATTGAAATCACCTGGGAAACATTAAAAATACTGATTCCTTGGCCCCACCCTGGAAATTTTGATTACTTTTCTCTGAGATGTGACATGGACGTTGGGATTCTTAAATGCTTTTCAGATGACTCTACTATGTAACCATGTGACTGCTGTAGTGTCACTTTATTTTCCATGTAAAATTATTATTTGTGAGGAGGATGGCCTTTAGGTATTTCTAGGTTTGAGAGACTCTGCACCATTCTTTTAGACCAGCTAAGTTAATTAGAGCTAGTTCAGTGAGGTCATGATTGGCAAATTAATTATCACAGAGTTGGCGAGTCAAGTGCCCTTCATGGTAAATACAATTTTCAGCTTTGAAAGAACAAACAATTATCGCAACAAATGGAGTTTCCCATAACAAACATTCACAGTCTAATGAAGGTTACATGCCAAAAGTCTTTGGAAACGATTGTTCAACATTTGTTTTACTGTGTGTATATATATAAATCTCTGGTCTTTTTAACCAACAGATTTAAATACTTCTTTATGGTGACAAGGTAGGGAATAAGTAGAGCTTTAAGTTAAATTTTATGGTTACTCTTGTATAAATATGCACAAAACTCCTAATGTGTCTACACAATAGTTATTAACTCAGTGCTTTGGTTTTTCAAAAGTGCTCATATCCAAAGATTCTGAAGTGTCACTTAAAATATTTGCCAAAAAATTCTCACAGCTTCTGATTTTAAGTTCAGTTTTAATTAAGACTGAATCCAAGGTAATTAGAGACCACACTGGTTTGTTTTCACTGTCCTGACTTACACCTCTTCTCACACCATCACACGGTATCTCTGCACACAGACTTGCCCTTAACCTTAAGCAGGTGGGATTCAGTATGTACCTTATGGCCATCTCTTCTCTTTATCAAGTCGCCTTGTCCGAATTGGGCGCATTTGTTTGCCAGGCCCAGCTGCCAGTGATCCGCTCCACCCTAGAGGAAAATGAAGAGTAATCCAAAATTCTCATTCCATTGTTAGTATCGCTGACAAATTTTCTCGTATCTTAATAATCAATAAATTACAGGTTTTTCTCCTGGAAGTCACTGAGACTGCCAAACTGCATTGATAGCAAGTTTAAAAGAATATCATTCAATGAGTAAAATGCACCATTGTCTTGGGTTAGAAATGAAGATGTCTGCTGATAAGTGAGAAGCTCTGGGAGGCCATTTTATCTATTCTACCTTGGCTGGAGAACATTGACCTTGAAAAACAAATCAGAATTTAGATCCCATAAGTTGCATCTCTTTAGGGTCACTGTGTGACCTTCTGGATGGCTTTGTACATTGAAATAAACTGTTCATTCAGCAAAACTGGCAGGACTGACTTATAGTTTGTAACATGTAAAAGTTGCTGGCTTAGAAGGTTTAAACATCCAAAAAAGCACACTGCCATGCAGCTTCCTTTAAGACCTCTGCAGTATTAGCCAACTAACAACTGTAGAAGCAAAACGTGTGCCCCATGGAAAGGCAAAATGGCTTGATTCCTCTGGAACACACACCAGAGAGATGTGGCAGGCATGACATACAGAATAATGGCTCCTTAAAGACATTCACATCCCGATCCCCAGAAGCAATGACTATATTAGATTACATGGCAAAAGTTGCAGGTGGAATTAAGGTTGCTAATCTGCTGACCTTGAGCTGCAGACATTATCCTGGGTTACGAAGGTGGGCCTGGTGTAATCACAAGGGTAAGGATGCAGAGTAAGAGAACCAAAGAGATGGAAATCAGAGAAGGACTTAGCCTGATGTTGCTGGCTTTGAAGGTATGGAAGGGGCCACAGGCCGAGAGGTGTGGGCAGCCTTGAGAGAATGGAAAAGGCAAGACAACAGATTCTCCCCTAGAGCACCCAGACGGGGCTGAAACTCCGCTGATGCCCTAATTTTAGCCCAGTGAGACTCATTTTGGACTTCTGGTCTCAGGAATGGTAAGATAATTAATTCGTATTATTTCAAGTCTCTAAGTTTGTGATCTTTTGTTACAATGGCAATAAGAAGATAATTAGCAGGAAAACTGAATTCTGGCCCATCTTGAATTTTTCCCAGAGAATTTGAGGAAAGTTATCTTTTCTCACCTTACTGAGATATAATTAAAAAATAAAAATTGTATATACTAATATTAAAGGTGTACAATGTGACAATTTGATATTCATATACATGGTGAAATGATTATCACAATCAAGCTAATTAACACATGTACCTCATATAGTTATTTCATAATTGTGTGTGGTGAGAATACTTAAGGTCTATGCTCTTTGCAAATTTCAAGTACACAATGCATTATCATTAAGGAAAATCATCTTAAGAAATGTTTAGGTGAACGTGTGTCATGGAAAATCCTTCTTGATGTGGATGGCTCTGCCTACTTTTCCCACTGTATCTACTGTCCCACTCCACCTGTTGCCTGCTGTTAAGTGTATTTCTTCACTCCTCCATGCCCCTTGTGAACTAAAATAAAATCTAAGCCCCCCAGCTCATCGAACGGGCCCGCCTCTTGGCCAAGTGGACCCCAGAAATACTCCAAAGCTGAGTTGCTGGCCACGAGAAGGGAGGGCAGACATGCTTCATCATGCCCCCTTCCCTTCTTGGAGAGATCCTTTGTGACTCATTAACAAGCCTAAGGCTATGCGAGACAAAGCTTGAACCATACCTACAGGTCATCAATTCACTTAACAGATCACTGGAGTCTGGGTTTATGTCTGGTGGGTGACTTGTCTCTGTTTAACAGACTTCCTTATCTTAAAATATCCCCAGGCTTTAGACAGAACTTCATTTCTTTAACCAATTATAAATCAAAGAATCTTTAAACCCACCTATAACCTGAGATGCTCCACCTTAAGATGTCCTGCCTTTTCAGGCCAAACCAATGTGTGCCTTCCATGCATTGATTTATGACTTTGCATGTAATTCCTGTCTCTCTGAAATGTATAAAACCAAACTGTAACCACCCTGGTGAGACCACTTTCTCAAGGCTTCTTGGGTGTGGCTCTCTGGGCCATGGTCACACATATTCAGCTCAGCATAAACCTGTTTAAATTATTTTACGGAATTTAGGTTCTTTTTCATTGACTGTGCTCTTGTTACTCCCTGCTACTGGACTGTGCAGCTTTCTGAAAGCTGACAGTTAAACAGCTAAGGAGCTTTCGAGTGCCAGCCTCTCTGATGGTTTGAATAGATCACCCTCTCCTTTGTGCCACCACTGTTCTTAGCAGTGTTTTTTAATGCACTCAGCCAACTGTGGCCAAATTACTTATGACAACCCAAAATAAGTGAATAAGGCAAAGATCTTGATCAATGGAGATTTATTAAGCCAAAGTTTGAGGACGCACCTGGGAAAACATCCAAGCTACAGACACATCTGTGACGGCTTTTTCCATAGAGGGATTTGGGAATTCAGTATTTAAGGGGAGAGTGCAGACAGAAAGAAAAAGGAGGAGGGGCATGAGGAGAGACACAAATGGTTACATTCTTGTGAGGCTCTAATTAGTGCCCAGAAATCTACGTTTTACATAAGATGAAGTGACTGTTTGCAGAGAAAAAGGGAATAAAGGAATAGTCAATTATGTAGACATTTCCGGGTGGGTAGAGAAGTGACTTTAGTTTCAGGAGTTAGGTCTAAAGCTACAGTTGGCATATCCTTGCTCATGGGAGGCCAGCAAAGAATTTCCTTATGAATGATCCGTGGGAGCATCCTCCCTAGATGCCTGAGGCCTTTATCTTTCTGTGGGGATCTGGCTGATGCACAATGTTAGCAGCAGCTATCCATTTGGAAGGGGGTGTTGCATGACCCAGTCTCCAGGCATGACCTTCTCATTTGCATAAGGAGTTGGGGGGAGTCCCGAGGTTTCTATTTTCCTTTACGTTTCCCTGCATGTCTTTCCCTCTGCCTCTGTCAGAAAAGAGGAATTGTTTAATTATCTCATGATATCCAGCATACTAGTGATCATTCTGTCTCTTCCATTTGGCACATTCTATTGAATACCTACTATGTGCCAGCCACATAGCGAGTATTCAGTTAATGTAAAATATCTTGGCATTTTATGTAAAGCTGTGATTGACTTTATTCTTGATCCCGTGCCTTATATAAGGACTCTTGGCTGATTTGTCTTACAGTTGAGTTAGGAGAACCTTATCTCACATAAGGAAACAGCACAATAGAGTGATTAAGAGGACATTTTTGCAATTACCCTGGAGTTAGACATCCTGAGTAATTCTGGGAGCCACCACTTACTATGATCTGAGACTAATTATATAATTTAGTTTTTAGTTTCCTTATCTGAAAAACGAAGATAATAATACCATATGTAGAGCACAATGGGCTTTGTGAGAAGCAAATGAGATAATCCAAAAAGTGCTAAAATATTACTTTGGCTGATAGTTATTATTATAACACACTGTGCTTTCCTCTTGGCCTTTATTGCCAGGAAACTTAAAACTGTCACTTGCGATCAGTTCTTGTAATTTTTCTTAGATTACACATCTGTCCTCATGATTTACCTAAATCCTCCCCCTCTGCTTTTGTTAAGTTAGGTTTTTATTTATTTTTTAATTTAAGAATGATTTTATGTTTTATTTGTGTTAGAACCTTTATTTGAAGTCACCTCAAATATTTCTGTAAGTAGGCAGGGCACAAATAACTGATATGTGATAGTGTTAGAAGGTAGGGCATTGGGGGGGTGATGAGGTCATGAGAGTGAAGTCTTCTTCAATAGAATTAGTGCCCTTATGGAAGAGACTCCAGTCCACACCCTCACCCCTTCGCTCATGTGAGGGCACAGTGAAAACATGGCTGCTATGAACCAGAAAGTGGACCCTGACCAGACACTGAATCTGCAGCACCTTGATCTTGGACTTCCCAGCCTCCACAACTGTGAGGAATAAATTTCTGTTGTCTATGAACCACCCAGACTATGGTATTCTGAAGGGACTAAGCCATTAACAGCCTGAATGGACTGAGACAGATGTTCTTACTGAGAAGTGAGGGTGCTGTTCTAACAAACATCTGAAAATGTGCAAGTGGCTTGGAAAGTGGGCTATGGCTAGTAGCTGGTAGAATTTTGAGGTGCATGCTAGAAAAGGCCTACATTGCCATGAATGCACCGTTAAGGGTAATTCTAGTGAGGATCCAGAAAGAAAAAAAGAGAGTTGTGGAGAAAGCCTCAATCTTCTAGAACATACCTAAGTCATCCTGAACAGAATGTTGGTAGGAATATGGATGACAAAAGCAATTTTTACAAAGTCTCGGACAGAAATTAAGATCATGTTATTGGACACTGGCGGGAAGGTGATCCTTATTATAATGTGGCTGAAAACTTGGCTGAATTTTACTCATGTTCTAGTGTTTTGTGGAAGGTAGAGCTGGAGAGTGGTGAAATTGGATATTTGACTGGGGAAATCTCTAAGCAACATGTTGAAGAAGCATCCTGGCTCCTCCTGACTGCTCATAGTAAAGTAGGAGAGGAGAGAAATGAATTGAGGACACAATTGTGAGGCAAAAGGGAACTATTAACGGAACTTAAAGATTTGGAAAATTCTCAGCCTATCCATCTTGACAAGAATGAAAAAGTCTATTTTGCAGGGAACACTACATGTGTGGCCAAGCAACCATTTGATAAGGAGATTAGCATGGATGTGAACCATGGACTTAAGTAGCCATGCTGGCAGGAAAACTGCCAGTTTAACCAGAAGAGGAAAAGGCTGCTGGATTCTTGAATTTAACAGTGTGGAAGCATAGGGCTTCTTGGCTCCAAACGTGCACTATTCTTCAAGACAAAGGAAGAATGACTCTAAAGATGACTCAGAGATCACCAGGTTACCTCCTTGGTTTCAAGAGGGGTGACAATTGTCTTACTTTCAACAGGCCAGAAGGCCTCTGCCCAAAGCCATGGGGGTGGGGCTGCCCAGCAGAGCCCTGGGGGTGCAACCCCTGCAGAGTAGTGCTGTGGGGGCAGGACCTCTGCCTCAGTGTGTCTAGAAGGTATCATTGCCACCCCGGTGGGTCTTCAGTACAGAGCTAAGAGGATTTTCCTTGAGCCTTAAGGTATCATGCAATTTGCCTTATAGTTTGAATTTACTTGGTACCTGTTACTCCTTTCTTCTTGTTTCTCCCTTTTGGAATAGGAATGTGCATCCTATGTCTGTCCCACCATTGTATTTTTGGAAGCACATAACATGTTTGGTTTCACAGGTTCTTAGCTTGAGAGGAATTTGCTCCAGGATGAATTCTACCTTGAGTCACGCCATGTTTCATTTAGATGATATTTAGGTAAGACTTTGGACTTAGACTTTAAAGTTGATGCTAGCACAAGTTGAGATTTTGGAGCTGTTGGGATGGAATAAATGTATTTTACATGATCTTGAACTTCTCAGTCTCCAGAACTGTGAGAAATAAATTTCCATTGTTCACAAGCCACCCCATCTGTGGTATCCTGCTATAGCAGCCTGAACTAAGACAAAGAGTATTGAAATTGCTTTGGAAATAAGCCTGCTTCTGAAAAGACTCCAAATGCAATTAATGCTTACATCAAGTTCATGAATTAAAAGAACATGGTGTTTGTATTAGTTTGCAAGAGCTGCTATAACAAATTACCACAAACTGGGTGGCTTAAACAACAGAAATTTATTGGTTCATAGTTTTGGAGACTAGAAGTCTGAGATCCAGGTAGCAGCAGGGTTGGTTCCCTCTGAGGGCTATGAAGAGAATTTGTTCCATGCATCCCTCCTGGCTTCTGGGGGTTTGCTGATGATCTGGACTTCCTTGGCTGGTGGATGCATCACCCCAATCTCTGCTTTCAGGATCACATGGTGTTCTCCTTGCATGTGTGTCTGTTTCTGTGTCCACATTTCTCCTTTTTACAGAGACATCAGTTATATTGAATTATGGCCCAACCTGATGGCTTCATGTTGACTTGATTACCTCTTTTAAGACTCTATCACCAACTAAGGTGCTGGGAGTTATGACTCCACCACATCATTTTTCTTTGGTGGTGGTGGTGGGGACACAGTCCAACCCCCTAATAGTGTCCCCGGATTAGAAATGTTAGTGAAGTATGATTATTTGGTTCTGGCGATTCAGCTTTGTGCTTATTTCTAGTATGGATAGAGGGTTAGTCTTTTGACCCTTCTGCTCTCTAACACGTAACTGCCCTGCTGGCTTTAATTTCTTCTAGTGTAACCACAAGTTGTGGATGAGATGATCACTGAGCATCTTTTCTGCTCTGACATCTCCATGAACAGATTAAATAGTAATGCACGTTTATGAAGCACTTGGCACTTTACTAAGCATTCTCAGGACATTTAATTCCTATAAGAACCATGTTAGGTACTATTATCCTCTGTGTTTTACAGGTGCAAAGAAATAAGTCACTTGTCCAGGCTTTTGCTGCTGGTAACAGCCATCTCCTGAGACCACACGTTGAGCTTGTTCTTTTATAACACAGTTCCAAATTTTGTGAAACTAAAGCTATACAGTGGTTCAGGAAATTAATATCCTCATCTTGTTACAATAATTAATGTTATGATTTAAAATTTCTATAGAATGCCAGAATATGGCATTTGACCTACATGGCTTGACATACTGGAACACTTAAAAAAATAAACTCTTTTGGTGATCTTAATACTGGGATTGCAAATGTTGAAATATCACATACTACCATCTTCTAGACATAGTGCAAAAGTGAATCACTTAGGGTTATCAGTAATTATCTCCTCTATAAATATCATTCCTTAGAGGAATAAAATTTATTAGGGCTGGTGGATTTAAGTGTTCAGCTAATTTATTTCTGAGACTTGAGGAAGTGACTGGTTTATTTCTACCCCCAGAATAAAAAATTTAAAAAGCTCATGCAATTGTGAGATTTGAGAAGCCTGTCAAGAGAAAAAGAGAAGAACCAGCCCAATTTTTGATTTTAGGAGATCTGCTCTTGTTGATTTTACTGGAAGCTATTTAGAATAAAAGTAGGCAACCTACTTTTAGCCAACTGAATGCATAATCCAAGGACATTACATTTTGGTTCTAAAATTAACAACAGTCCCTATCATCAACATACCAACCCCTGCAAGATGCAAGGTCCGTGCTAGGCACAATGCGAGATGCAAACATTGGTGACAGAGGGGCTTGAGTTCAAGGATTCAGCAGTCATAGAGGATGTCGAGTCCACAGAGGGTGACATGGGTCATGGGAGCTGTCAACTTGGTGTGTTGTGGGGATTTTGAGAAGGGAGAATTTCCTGAGTGCTCTCAGAGTGGGAGAGAAGGTTTTAATTAGTGAAGTGACATCAGGGTGGCTCTTCAAGGATGGGTGGGATTTTAGGAAGAGGGGGTATGTAAAGGAAGGGTGATTAACATCTACTGAGCATCTACTATCCACCAGGCACTGTGCTGAGGATTTGGCATTCATCGTGTAGGAAAGAACCTCAGACAGGTATGAAGCTGGGGCTTGCTGAAGGAGGCTGTGCCTGGGAAACCAGCTTCTGCTTCACTCATCCTCACAACGGTTACTCAGGAGTGGGGTGGGGCTCTGTGGGTCAGTTACCTGCACGTGTTGGACAGGCACACCCACAGGTGATAGCTGGAGTCAGGTTGTTAGCGGCCTCCCAGTGGAGGTTTTTACAGTTCTTGGTGATCATAGGGAGAAGAGAATTTTAGGATGTACCACGTAAGCCAAGCAAGCAGCTTTTTAATTGAAAGGCTGAAAGGGAAGGTACACTCGCTCAAGACAGAGAGTGGGCAGGCTCAAAAAAAGCAGCTATGCTAGGAGGACGTGGTTTGGGTTTTTTTGAAGTTTTACTAACGGAGGGGAGGAATATTCAAGGCTAAGAAATTGGCTTTCACTAAGAATTGGGGAAATAATTCCTAGAATTGGGTTCCCTCCCATTTTCATACTTTCTATAGTTGTTTTGTAACTGTCATGGTGATTTCAAGGATGGAGAAATTTTAAAATCACAGTGTCAGTGATATTACATTTACAATATTCAGGTCAGGTGGCAGAGACAGCTGACAAGCCGGTTGAAGCTGGTTCTTGCCTGTGGTTATCGGCCCCCCTAGTTAGCTTCTGCTCGAGGGTTGTTTACCTTAACACCTGCACCCACTCTGCAAGCCCCCACATCCAGTCTCAGCCCTGCCTCCTATACTCACAAGATGATCAGGTGGGAATAAGTCAGGAGGGATTCCCACGTGGGGAATCCTCACTCTGTGCGAGTGGTGTGGTCTGCAGGCCTAGATTCCCGCAGAAACACTAGGGATGCAGGACACTGTGCTTCCATCTGGGGATACTCTGAGTCCATCTCTGTACATTTCCATACTTTTACTTCTAAAGAAACTTTAAATCTATAACTGTGTCCACTAACTTTTCATCAACCCCATTATCATTCCATTGTAACGATCAGGACTCTGAATGATTTTATTTGATCTGCACAAAAATAACCCTACCTACTGTCATTGGCCACCAGCCAAAAGCCACTGGGAACATCCTGTAGTGAACAAAGTTAGATTTATCACTTGCCACAGCAAGGGAGCCAGCACACCATGGGGAACCACGAGGCATCTCACAAAGGAGGATGCTGAGGACGGAAAACAGCAGCCATCTCAGCCTGAGAACAGGTGAGTCCATATGGAGTTTGTCTGTGGCCTTATTTTGAAACATATAGATTACAATAAGCAGGTGTTCATAGAGTTTAAGCTTGGATAGGTTGTGATAAGCATCCTGGCTTTGGTTTGGTATAGTTTTATTTGTTCCTCAAGTCACAGAGCCATCGATCTGTTTTGAAAATCTATGGTTTGTGTTTCAAGCCTCAGTTTCCCCATTCAAAAGCTAGATGCCAGCAGGGAAGTTCTTCATCTTCTTGCTACTTACTCAGAAACTGAGCCTCGGAGGGGCTGAGTTCTTGCTCAATGACACATTGAATCTAGGTTTGGCACAGGCATGACAGGTAGCATAGGTCTGTGGGAAGGGAGGATGGGAGCGACCTTGACAAGGCAGATGGGCCTGACGGGGGGCAGCCTTGAGTGTCACGCTTGGGAAACTTCGTCTCATTCCACAGGCAGTGTCCAGCCACTGAGGGTGTTTGGGAAGAATTGAGACCACAGTTGGAGATGGATATCAGAGCTACGCATCCCAGGGGACTAAAGCATGCAGGGACGAGGTTGAGAGACTGTTAGAAAACTCTGCTAAATGGAATTTAGAGACATTCTCTGAGATAGCTAAACTATATCCTAGAGAAGAAAGAGAGTGACCCAACATAGAAGCTGATAATTCAGTGCCACTTTGTCCTTTATGTTATCACTTCTGGTGGTAAATTCTTATTCTCTTACATGAAATTGGACTATGATTCTGAATGCTGGAACAGTGAGTGGTTTTCAAAGCAGTCATTGCATCAACTTACAAGAAATGCAGATGCTCAGGCCCCACCGAGACCTACTGGCTCAGAGATTCTGGGGGCCCAGCAATCTGTGTTTTAACAAATTCTCCAGGTGTTCAGATGCACACATGCTTGAGTTAGAGAACCACTATGCTGGTGTGATGTCGGGAAGTCCAGCAGATATTGAGTATGCATAGGTTTTGACAAGCGTTAAGCTGTTTAAATAAAATAAAATCCCTTCACATCTTAACAAACTCAGTAGCAGTCATGGCTTGGAATTTAATACAATACAATCCTTGCAATTCAATCCAGCCTTGTTTGGCATTAAAATATCTCTTCCTGTGTCTTTGGAAGCATTGAAAGCCACTATGTACAATTAAAAAATTTTCATTTTATAAATTTACAAATCACAGTAAACTTTTTTTTTCTTTTATTGAGACAAGAGGGATTGAGCAGGGAGGCACCCTGAGAAATTACGTGCATGCTAATTGTGCCCTGTAGCTTCCTGGTGACAATGTTTTATTTTGCAGTCCTTTACAACTTTTATTAGAGACAAGACCTTTTTGTTACTGTTTGTTGCCCTGGGAGTTTTAAAAGAACTGATTTTCTGTCAGGAAAGATTGGAATCAATTGCAGTCTTCCCTCCTAGATAGTGCTAAAACATTTATTTAAGAGTTTAGGTGCTTGCCCGGCCTTATCTGTATTCTGAACGGCTTGTCTGATGAAATAAAATTCATTCATGCCTCTGCTCCCTGTGTTATTGACAAAGCACACACTTTATGTGACTCAAAGCCTGAATCCTGTCTTCTGGGAAAACTTCCCTCTAAACCTGTCTGAAAGAATTATTTTATTATATTTTTTTCACGCGAGCTTAAGAACACCCGTATGGGGAATTCTAGGGGTGAAGGGGAAGTCGGGACCCGGCCTGCACTGGTGGTTTGAAAAGGCCAATGGTCCGAAACCAGAAGACCTCTTTCTCTGGTCTGGGTTCCTCATTGGAACATAGGGGTTGAGCAAACTGCTTTCTGGAATAACGAACTCTGTGTCTCACCTCTTCTGGGAAGCTTCATGGCTCATTTGCATTTATACATACAACAGCATTTTGAATACATCTATAGAAAAGGATAGGGTCGTCTTTCTTAAAGACGATTGTTCTTCGTTGATGATAATAATGTTGCCTTCATTTGTTGTGTATGTACTGTGTGCCAAGAATTTTATATCATTTCTTATCCTGAAAGCCACCGCACAAAGCCAATAGTCCCATTTTATAGATTAGAAAACCAAGGGCAGCTCATGGGAAGGATGGATGGACTACAGATTATATCCCTGGTATGAGGGGGTGCAGGGTTTGATCCTGACTCTGTCCAGCTCCAAGCAGGCCCCTTCTAACACACCATCCTGGACAAACACCGTCTTTACATATGTAGGGAAAGCCGGTCCCTGATCCCCTGCAGATGCCTGGAACAAGAGTTCCTTAGTCACCTAGCGGGAATGGATTATGGGGCACAGTGCAGGTGAGGGAGGCTGAGAGATGCCACTTGCTGTCCTTGACTCACCAGTGTGGACAGCCTTTTTTTTTTTCTTTGAGACAGAGTCTCGTTCTGTTGCCCAGGCTAGAGTGCAGTGGTGTCATCATAGCTCACAGCAACCTCAAACTCCTGGGCTCCAGCGATCCTCCTGCCTCAGCCTCCTGAGTAGCTGGGCCTACAGGCATGTACCACCATGCCTGGCTAATTTTTCTATTTTTTAGTAGAGATTGGGTCTCACTTTTGCTCAGGCTGATCTCTAACTCTTGAACTCAAGCAATCCTCCCACCTTGGCCTCCCAGAGTGCCAGGATTACAAGAGTGAGCCACCACGCACAGCCTGGGCATCCTTAATATTGGGCAGAAAAGACTCTTAGAGTTTTTAGAATTCTTTTTCAGAAAACAAACACAAAAATAATATTTAAAAAATCACGTTTAGCAATTTTCTTGAAACCTCTGGACAAAGATATTTTCCCCTCAGTTTGGATCAAAATAGCATTCACCTGTACAAGTATTTTTTGAACCAACCAACGGGGCCATTATACTGAAGAGTGTGAACGTGTTCATGGGACCAAGGATGGGAGAATCAGAGCTGCCTGGGATGGTGGAGAACACGTGTGTGCCACGTTTAGGGAGGAAATCGGTTTGTTGAGGAAAGGGTTTCTGAAGAACGTTCTAACTGAAACAAATTGTAAGTGAAGCAGGCTGCTGTACACAGCTATGGCAGATGATCAAGCAGTCTGCCTGTTAAATAATTAAGTATTGTTTGGAAATTGAGTTTAAGCAAGTGGTGCCGAGCTCAAGTTCTGAAAGAGTGAAAGAGCAAGGTAGAGCTTACCTTCCTTTCCAGAGTTTAGAAGAAAGCGGATGTGTCTAGCCCACATCTTCCCCTTTAGGAATACGGCTGAATCTTTTGTTAGGTGGAATGATTGGGGATGTTTGGGGTGGTAAATGTGCAAGCGTTTTTGAGCAAGAAAACTGGATCTTGCCAAGGTTTTATCTTATCCTGCTGTAGCATCAGACAACAAGTGACAAAGGGGACAAAGAAAGAGTGTCATCACCGGCCCATGAGCCATTTTCGGCTCATGCATCCAGGTTGGCTGACTCCTGCTTTACGTATAAGCAAATGCCTTATAGAGTGAATAAGCTTTATAAGTTTTAATAAAGTATCATGTTTGTAAATGGCTAGATTGATTATGAGAAAAAAAAAGCTCATTTAAATCCATGACCACGCTCATGTCTTATAGTTTGGCTTCGAGGCATTCCTTATTTCAGAACAGTGTACTGAAATTGTCAAAGCCCCTTTTTAAGGTAAAGGCTGGATCTCAGTGCTTCAAGAATATTATCTCTTGTTATCTTCAGCAACATCGTGAAGTTATTCTTACGCCCATTTCTTAGATGAAGAAGTTAACCTCAGGGCATTTAAAGGACTTGCTCAAAGTCGTGCAGCTATGAGTAGCTGAGTTCCGATGAAACATAAGTGTCTGGTCCACAGTTGATTGAGTTAAGCCTGCTTTTGAGAAAGGAGCACCTCGGGGGTGGCGTGGGGCATGGGCAGAGGGAGTTCCTAAAAGAAGGGAGGCGCAGGGCTGGGTTGGAGGCCAGCGAACATCTGGGGCTGACAGGCACATGATTTAGTAATACTAATACAGCTAGAGCTTGGGGGGAGTGTCCGATTCCAGGGCTGGGGCAGGAAAAGTGCAAGAGGAACTCACAACTTTGTGTTGTGCAAGAGGATATGAAAGTTCTCAAAGAGTGAGGGGGACACATAAAAAGATGCAGATGCCAGCTTAGAGGAATTCCCACCGGCCAAATCTGGAACAATGTGAGCATCAAATTGACCAAAATCAGAATTCGTGCATCCGTAATGACAATAAACAAACAAATGATATAAAGCTCTTTCTTAGAGTAGAAAGCCAATAATATTAACAAATGGAGAACGAACAAAGGAGATAGAAACTCATCAAAGTCCTGACCGATTTAGTTAAAAATTAACAATGGATGCTAAAACTAGGCTGGAGGTTTGATGAAGAATGAGATATTTACATAGTTTCAAAGTATCGCTTCACAAAGTATCTATTCATTAAAATGGAAAAATAACTACCTTTATAGTCATGGAGAAATGCTATGAGTGCCCCCTTAAATCAAATGCTTAAAGTTCACATCACAAATAAAGGTACAACCTAACTTTACCAGTGGGATTAGGAACCACAAGTGTACTTACTAGGGGAACTAGACTCTTACTTTGGGGGATATTTACAATTGCCCAAGATCACACAGTTAAAATGTAGCAACATAAGATTTAAATTCAGACATGTCTGACTTCACAGCACAAGTCGTTTCTGTTTTGTTATTTCTCCTATATCCTGAATCTGAAGGGTTTTTCTGTTCCGTAAGTGACTCACGTTGGTACGGGGATTGGGCAAGACAGACCACAAAGCGGGAAGAGATATAGTCAGAGTCACCGAAATGTCTGGGAGGAAAGGGAGTTGCCACGTGGTTTGGAAGATGGTACAATAATGTCCTTGCTGCTTGGACGTGGAGATGCCTTCCTCCATCCCGTTTATTTCCTGATGACTTTCTGATTTTGGAAAAAATGCAAAAAGAACATCCTGAGAATTTGTTGTCTATCATACAATACACTAAATTATAATGAGGATTTACTGGCAGAAGCACCAAGTAACAAACTAGATGCAGCAAAAAGAATGAATAGTTCATTATATGGTCAATTGCTCATCCATATTTACACAGCATTATTACAGGATGATTTTCACCTTGCAAAACAAATCCATTTGGATAAATCAATATTATTTCTCAGTACAGTTTCTAATCTCCACTCAGGGAAAAAAGTACAGTGAATCTAACACTCTTCACAAAATCATTGGTCAGAATCGTGCCCATGGACAGCCCTTAAAGAAATAGTCTGATAAATGAGTGTTTGACAGCAATCAGAGAATGCTACTGAAGATTTTAGAGATTCCCTGAAGGGGGTGTATTAATATCCTTAATAGAATGTGATTTTTGCCACATAGAGAGGTCTTTCTGACTACAAATTTTTACATTTTGTAGTTGCAAATTAAGTCATTCTTTGCACTTGGGTTAAACTCAGCAGAAATGCCTAGAGAAAATAAATGTCCTCTACACGGGCAAAGCCAATGACTTTACAATTTATTCCAATGCTTGGCACCTGTGTACATTTTTCCCAACTATAGAGGCACCTCGTTTATTTTAGGTGGTCATAAGAAGATATATTCCACCCAACTGAATTAGATAACTAAGGTCTGAATTTTAAAAACCATTTGAATATATAAATCTTCCTAAAATATGTTATGCATTTCCCTACATTCTTCAATGGAGTTTGCCGATTACAATTCACCTATTTTCTTTCTTTCTTTCTGTTTTGATTGACTCTGGGTCCAATGACTGCCATTGTAATGGACTATCTATTGGAGGTGACTTGGCTTGGAGGTGGGCTTCCAGTCCAACACTGAAGGAGGCCACAGACAGGCAGGAACCAAGGCACAGCATGTAAGGAGGAAGAAGAGGATGGAAAAGCGGCTCAGCTGGAGGTTGGCTCATCACCCTGATTGTGCTCATGCAGAATAACTGGACGTGCTCCACCACCTGAGTGCCATGATTTCTGCTCTGTTCCCTCAAGGCAAGGGTACACTGCGCCCGCACTCCGCCAGTTTGGTGTGCTAGACTCCAGGGTCATCGTGAGTGAATAAAGGCACATAGGAGGCTGGACAGGGGCAGAGAGAGACTCACGTTCAATGTCAAATGGGCATTCCAGGGATACTGTCTTCGAGGTTCCTACTGTGTGGGTAGCTTCTCTGCATTCCGGAATTATTTTCTGCTTTAACCTTCTCCATCTACCTGACTTTTTTTTTCTTTTTATTCTTTTTTTTGAGACAGGGTTTCACTCTGTTGCTCAGGCTAGAGTGCAGTGGCGTGATCATAGCTCACTGCAACCTAGACTCCAGGGCTCAAGTGGTCCTCCTGCTTAAGCCTCCTGAGTAGCTGGACCACAGGTGCATGTCACCATGTTGGCTAATTTTTAAAATTTTTGTAGAGATGGGGTCTCACTATGTTGCCCAGGCTGGTCTTGAACTCCTGGCCTTAAGCAGTCCTTCTGCCTTGGCCTCCCAAAGTGCTGGGGTTACAGGTATGAGCCACTGCATTGCATCAGCCTATCTGACATTTTAGGACTTGGATAACTCACTCGTGGGCCCTGTCAGTCCCTGAATATACATCACATTCAGATTCTTGCCACCTTGTCCCTTCCCTGAGGATGTGCTTCTACCCCACCCTGTCCAACTCCCCAGACCTCAACCCTGACCTCAGCCCTCTCCAAGCCCTCCTGGTCCTGGCTAATTCCCTCTATCTACAATCTGTTGACCCTCATTTTTTTCTGGTTCTTTCTAACAGCAGTGCTGTAGGAACCTAGACTTTGATACAACTACCATGGGATAATATTTTTTGAAATTCTTTCTTGATAAATCTGGTTTTATCCTTTTTAACTTTTCCATCACTGACACTGGTCCATAAAGCCAGAAAGGAGAAGGATGACAGGATATAAAGGAAATTTCAGCTGGACAGGAAAGGGGAGTAGAAAGTTCCACCATGAAGGCAGAGAATGGGGAAAGAAGAAGAAAAAGGCAAATGTTCATAGAAAAATGTACTGTCTCCTGTCCCGGTAGGAGTTGAAACACTGGCAGGAGGAAGAAGCGAGGAAGAAATGATCAGAGAAGTCTGGGAAATCCCAGAGCAAGGAGATTTGCTCCTTACTTCTCAGAATGTAGCCTGAGAAAGTTCGAGTCCTGAGAAAAGTTCCCCTCCTTCCACCACCATCCAGCAAAGTGCTAGAACCCCATGTTGCTGCTGAGATGACTTATTTGAAATGGCCGAGGATGGTTTCTAGGACGATGACCCTGAGAATAGGCCCTTGGACTCCTCCCCTCCCACAAGGTATCTAGAATGTTGTCGAGAGTGCCCGGAGGTCCCTGGGTGCAGATGGAATTGCTCAGGAGACAGCAGAAGCCTAGAGTCAGGATGAGGGGCCCTCGGCATGAGAAGACATGGAGACCCAGTCCAAGGCTATTGGTTGTAGGGACCCTGTGTGTACCCAAACCAGGGGAGGAACAGCCATACTCCAGCAGATGGGAGCGTGGGATAACCAGGGAAAACCGAGCTAAGGAGGAGTCACAAGATGTCATGCAGAGAGCATGTTGCCGACGTCAGGAGCTACACATCGTGGAGATGGGGCGTAGGGCCTTCCAAAGAGACCACACGTGTGGTCGAGGAGAAGGCCGATGATCGCACTCCTGCGTCATAGACGACATCACAAGCTAGAGGCAGGTCAAAATACTGCTGCTCTTTTTTCACAGTCTTTACGACTCCATCTCTGATCCCACCCAAACCATGGAAGAGCCTGGAGACCGAAGGGGAGGAGGGAGACAGCAGATCCAGCTGCACAGGAAGCCTGAGAAGCTTTGCACTGAATACCAGATTGAGGTTTTAAATAAGACACCACTGGACTTTTCATGCCCGAAGATAACTGGAAAGCAATGAAATTGATTTGATATATTGATGGCGATTGTAGAAAGGAGAGCCAAGGGTGATGCGTAAAGATAATGATTGGAGAAGAGAACAAGGTCATTTCCTTTGTCTAATTTCTTGAGTTCAAACTGCCCCATGAACTGGATTGTGTCTCTGTGCTCATACTGGTGTGATTAGTCCCTTGGCTTGATTAGAAAAAAAGAAACATTTGAAATTATAAAAGCATGTTATATCCTCAAGGACATTTCTGGGTGGCCATTCAATACCATGAAAAGAGCAAGGACTTTTGAGTCAATCAACTTAGGTGTCAATTTGAGTTCTGTCACTTCCCAGATATGTGACCTCGGGCAAATCCCTTAACTTAGGTTTGCTGCAGTTTCCTCATTTGTCAAAAGAAAGTCATGACACCCATTGATTGCACTGGTCATGAAAACCAAATGCTATCATAGATGTCATATGCACAAGTGTTCAATACCTGTTCATTTATCTTCTTTCTGATAGAAAAATTTATACCCATTGCTAATCATTTAGTAAGTTCCTGATTATAACCAACTAAAGAATAATAGAGATTTATTGTAAAGCTCTGTACCTAAATTTGTACAATTTGTATTTATCTACTTATTTTTAATTGAAGTATAACATACATTTAGAAAGTACCTAACGATCATGTGTATGTACCTGTTCTGGTTATCTGAGTATCTACTGCTAAATAACAAACCACCCGAAAACTTAGTGGTTTAAAAACACCTTTTTACTTTCTTTCAAGTTTCTGTGGGTTGACTGGATGTAGTCAAGTAGTTCTCTCTTGTGACCTCTCACTCAATGAATTACAATCAAGTAGTGGCTGGGGCTAGAGCCATTTGAAAATTTCTTTCCTTACTTATCTGGTGCCAGAATTGGCATGGTAGAAAAACTAGGGGCTGTTGTGTATCTCTTTCTCCTTTTGAGTTCCCCACATGGCTAGCTTGGGTTTCCTCATAGCATGGCAGTCTCAAAGTAATTAGATTTTGTTGTCATCTGTTTTCTCCAGAACAGACATTTCAAGAGACCCAGGAAGTTGCAAAATATCAAAAGTCCCAGAATGTCATTTCCATCAAATTCTATTGCATGAGCAAGTCACTAAGTCTGCCTTTCAATGGGAGCAATAGAAAAGAATTTGTTGTCATCTTTAATCTATAATAATGCCAGTGTAATCACCATTCAGATCAAGATATAGAATACTTCCAACACCCAGAATGTTCCCTCGTGCCCCTTCCAAATCAATTTTTCTCTCTTCCTAGCAATAACTATTATTCTGTGTATTTATTTTTAATGTTTATTAATGTCTTAAATGTATCCTGAATCTAATAGATGGCTTTAAAATAATTTCCTCCTTCTGACACCATGTTAAATTAATTGTGCATAAACCAAAATTAGCATATTGAAAGTTCCATTTTGTGATGCCACTCAACAGCCTAAAACTTTGTATAGTTCCTTAGTGAATATAAAATCAGATCCAAACTTCTTAGCATGGTTTTCAAGGCCTTCCACATGAAGAAAAATATTTTAAGTATCAATTGATGTACTTTTCTTTTTGCAATTCCTTGTACCTTGCCCTTATTCGGTCAGGGCTGTCCATTGCCTTAAAACAATGGTAGGCAAATTTTTTTCTGTAAAGGACCAAAGAGTAACTATTTTAGGCTTTGTAGGCCACATGGTCTCTGTTGCAAGTGCTCAACTATATCATCATAACTTAGTGAAAACAGACATAGACAATTCATAAATGAACGAGCATGGCTGTGTTCCAACAAAACTTTATGCATGTTGAAATTTGAATTTCATATAATTTTCACTTGTCATGAAAAATTATTTTTCTTTTGATTTTTTTATTCAACCATTTAAATATTTAAAAAGAAACCTTTTTAGCTCCTTCGTGGGCCATACAAAAATGGAATGAGCAGAACTGGTCTGCCAATCCCTGCCTTAGAAGGTAGAGAGTAAGCCAGACACCGGTGCGTGGACTTTCAACACCACATGCAGGAGAGGAGATGCAATGTGGGAGGTGGCCCATCCTCTGTCTGAGGAAGGAGCAACTGAGCATCGGGAAGCCCGTGGGAGCCCAGCCAATGCCATTCATTTAAGTGAGCTCTCATTATTGCCTCTGCCAAAAAGCAATGCTAGCTGTTCTTGTTTCCTTTGGCACGATGACCCATCAACAACTGCGCATCCCTCACACATGTCAAGCAGCAGTGATGCCCCTCGCAGCTTACCCACATGGGTCCTGTGTAGACAACACGCTGGGACATGCGTAAGCCCCCAGGCAGTGTTGGTGGAGCAGCCATGACCCGCCCCAGTGCTCGTGTCTGGGCGGTACTCAGTGGAGGCAGCTGCTTCTCCAAGTTGGAGAGACATCGAAAATCATTTCCATGTACCTTCCCCAGTGCCTGCTGCTTCGATGCTGCATTCTTGAAAACTCGTTTACTCACTATCTCCTCCGTTTACACTTTAGTGCATGCCTGAAATCCCTTTCTCTCCCCTCCCAAATTATTCCAACCCTCCTCCCCATTCTAGTCCTACCCAAATCTCATATCCCCCATGAGACGATCCTTGGATACCTCAGTGCTTAGGAACTGACAGCACCTCCTTCAGTCCCTCTGCAGGTGGAAATAAACTGTGCGTTATCCACCTGCGTGCAGCACCTGCCTTGCTGTCTCGAACTCTCAGATCCACCTCTTCGTGATTACCTCGTGTATGTACAGCTTTTTCCTGAACGCCGTCCTCCGAGAAACCTAGTCATTGACTCTGATTTTTCTTCCCCCCGCCGTGCCCATGGGCAAGTTCAGTTGTTTCAAAATATATTTTTTAATTCATCCATTTCTCTCCATCTCCATTATAATCCAAGCCTCTATAATCTCTTTTACGGCACAGTCTCCTTGCTGATCCCCCTGCCTCTGCCATCTGTTCTCCCCCAGCAGCCCGAGTAATCCCCTTAACATATAAAGCGCCGCAGCATGGTCTGGGGGCTGCGACTTCTCCGGCTTTGTGTACCTCATTTCCTCCTCTTCTCTTGTTCCTGGGGCTCTGGCCGTCCCTGCCTCCTTTAGGTCCTCCAACAACCCAACCTTTTCTCCCCTCTGGGCTCCTGCGTGTGTTGTTTCCTCTCCCCTTCCTCCTGCCCACCCTCCACCTGGCAGGTCTCCCATTAAGTAGCTCATCCTCCGCCAGACCCGCCCTGTCTGGTTTTTTGAAAGCGACTCTCCACTCTCGCCCTGTCCTCGCATTTTCCCTCAGCCCCGTTTGTTTCCTTATTATCAATGATCAGATTTTCCCATTTGTGATTAATTTAGTAGTGTATGAATTTGTTATACTTGGAGCATATCCACCCCCTGTCTTTCCCACTAGTCCCGAGCTCCAGGGGGACAGACACACGGTCAATGTTGCGTACCACTGCACCCTCTGCGCCCAAATCACTCCGTTCCTAGGTGATAGCAGGTGGGCAACACGCATTTGTTAAATGAATGACTGGGCTAGATGATGCCTACGAGGTCAGAAAATGGTGCCTTAAACTCCCTTAACCCCCTCACCTGCCTCATACATTGGAAATATTCCATAGATGCTGGTTCATTGATTTTGGGGCAAAACAATTAAATAAAGCAATGTGAATCCCTCTTTTCATACCTTTGATCACCTCCTTTCCCCAAAGATCATGTAGTTTTGTTTCAAAGGCTGTAAACTTTCATGCCAAGAAATCTGCTTTCTTTCTTTTTTTTTTTTTTTTTTTTTTTCGCCTTTTGACATCATGTCCAGGCATTGCTGAGAGAGCTCACTCCTGGTCCCTGTCTTTATACATAAAGATGTTTCATTTAATATTTATATCTGCTTGGAGGAAGAATGGAAACTTCAGGGAAATGTATAGGCCTGCCAGTTATTTCCAGGCCAAGTGCTAAAGTGCAGAGAAACGGAGTTACAGAATGTCGGTGCTGAAAAGGACTCATATTTTGGGCTACAGTCCTTATTTGTGTCTGTTCGCCAGGTGCAGGGGACCTGGCAGCCCCGTTCCCCTCATGGCCATAGCCTTTCATGCTTTCACTTTGCTCCTGTCCAAGTTCAGCCACCAGTGGTTCTGCACTGCTTGTTTCTAATTCTCTGCTCATCTCTTTGACTTGGCTAAGTTTAGCATACCCGGTTTTCACCTGTGGTGTTCCCTATAGGTAGATGACCTTCCCACACTTGTGGTTTTCTTATCCCAAGGAACTTTGAGGAACCCTCTGTAAGGCAGGCACCAGGTCTGGGAACTACCCCTGCCCCCAATCCAAAATGGCACCAGTTATTGAGCCGTTGTCTCTTAGCTCTAAACCCTCCCTTCTAACCTCTGCTTTGTGATGCTTGGGGGTAGGACTCTGCAAACCACCTTTTTGCTCCATGAACAGGCTCCTTGTTAAGCTCTGGCACAGAGGACACCATGGAAGAACATGAGGTTGGAAGGGTAAGGAGGTGGTAGCTGCCTCACATCTTTTGTTTTGTTAGTTTAGAGAAATGGGAACATGAGAAAGATAGAGACAGAGATATAGAGACAGAGAGAAGGGGGTGGGGCAAACAATCTAGGTCATATGTTATGCCATTCCTGCAATGTGGGTGAGCCAAACACGTGTTAAGAGGAATCTGCAGAATCCCAATGAGACAATGCTCCTGTCTAGTGGTTTAACTGGCCCACAGCAGGGGCCTGGATCCCACCAGCTTCACCTTGTTTGCAAAGAGCTGAAAACTTGCTGTGAATGACACGGAGCCCAGGGAGCCTGTTCATGGAGCAGAAAGGTGGTTTGCAGAGTCCTATCTCAAGCATCTCAAAGCAGAGTTTAGAAAGCAGGGTTTAGAGCTAAGAGACAACTTGCTGTGAATGACACAGAGATCAACAGGACACAAATGCGAAGTAGCATTTCCTCTGATGCTGTCTCCAGGCTGATAAAGGTCTGAGCACTTGCTGTGAATGTCATAGAGACCAGGGCAGGTGTTGGTCTTTGAGTCTACTCCCAGAACAGGAACATAAGCTTTACGGTCATGCCCCCATGCCTACCTACCCCCTTCAGCCCCATCTCATGTCCAGCTGCCCAACTGGCCTCTGCTGGTGTATCAGTTGTGGTCAGGTCAGGAGAAAGAACACACCAGTCCTTTGAACAGAGGGTGTGGCCTAGGATGGGTCAACATGCCAAGTAACGTGGCAAGAAGAAAATTACAGTGATTAGCAATGCAAATTAATAAATCTTGTCACTATCTGGGGCTGGAAGAAAAAGGAAGAGATTGGAATGATTCAAACTTAGAAGCTGGGGGAGGGGCCTGTGAGTTGGGTGCTGCTCACCTGGGGCAGGTGTCTTGGCAATAGGGGATGGGGATGGTTGGGGGTGATGAAGCTGATCCCACAACTGTTGGACAACTACTCACTGGACTCAGTCATTGCGACTGAGAGAATGTGCTGCTGCCAGGGGGATGAAGCACCTCCGGGGTACCTAATGCTCACAGGAACAGGAAGAGAGGAGGCCAAGGGACGCAAATGCAAAGTAGCATTTCCTCTGGTGCTGTCTCCAGGCTGGTAAAGCAGAATTGTCTCAGAGGTTAATTTCTGTCCTTCCTGGTAGAGACAGGAGAGGAGCATCTTAACAAACTGAGATCCCACTCTTAGACAAATAGGGAGATGGCAAAGAACTTCTCTCATAGACCAGTCCTCCCTTACGCATGGGGGAACACGTTCCAAGACACCCAGTGGATGTCTGACCACAAATAGTATCAAACCCTATATATACTATGTTTTTTCCTGGACTTACATACCGATGATAAAGTTTAATTTATAAATTATGCACAGCACAAAGGGCTTTGGGGCAATTATTAAGTAAAGTAAGAGTTACTTGAACACAAGCGCTGCGATGCAACAGCAGCTGATCTAATAACTGAGCTGGCTGCTAAGTGACTGACTAGCAGGTGGTGTAGACAGTGCAGGTATGCTGGACAAAAGGGCAGCTCACACCCAGGCTGAACAGAGCCGGACAGCATGAGAGTTCGTCATGACGCTCAAAACGGTGTGCAATTTAAAACTTATGCTTTGTTTATTTCTGAAATTTTTCTTTTAGTATTCTTGGCCTGCAGTTGAACATGGGTAACAGAAACTGCAGGAAGCAAAACTGTGGATAAGGTGGGACTACCGTATCTACTGCTTCTCAATCGCCTTCATCTCAAAATAATCCTTATACCCAAATGGTATATTTTGAAGTGGCTACCCTTCAAAATGTCATAAACAGTGTCTCTATAGATATAGAAACATGCCTTTGAGACATTCTTGGAGAATAGTCAATACAGGATTAATATAAGGAGGGAAAATTCTGGCTATACATATGGTACCCATGGTATAGACTTTGTGGCATTCGGCTCAGCTTAACTCTGCAGGACAGAGAAGATGGGTGAGAACCTTTGCAGTTGTGTGAGCTTAGAGCACGCCCTGCATGGAGAAGGTGAGAAAGCTTCGAATGGGAAAAGGAGAAGGGACACAGCAGTGGGGAAATGGTCCCTCCCATCTAAGGACACTTGGTAAGTCCTGTCAGTGTTCCACCCCAGGAGCTATTTGAAGAGTCTGGATGCCAACCATTTTGAAACAACAGCCAACAATTCTCAACCGTGTGTGATTAAGTGCTGAGTCATTGGCATTGGTGGTGAGTGGTGCACAAGTCAGGAGGAAAGAGAAGTTGCTAAATATTTTAGTCTGCAGGAAATGGGAATTAGAAGGGCCTTGGCAGGGGAGGAGAGGCCAAACTCAAAAGGAGGAAGGTGGGGAGGTTATAAAAACAAGCCAAGGGAAATTCGCCCCAGGAATTTAAAATCAATTTAGTATTTATTGAGTTCATACTATTTTCTCAGCACTGTGCTAAAGGCTGTGGATGGTTAAGGAGCTCTCAAAGATTTTACAGTCTGGTTGGGGAAACGGTCAAGGCTGGGATCAAAAAGAGACAAGTGCATATTCTGAGCGGCAGTGAGGTCCCTGCTGAATTTGTAGTGGGCCCAACTGGCACAGCTTTGAGACCTGCTCCAGCCACAATATATTAGTAGAACAAGTTATTGTTTAACTTGTGTTTTAAGGGGAAGAAATTCTGAATTGCAGAGAATATAGAATTAGAAGAAGCCATCTGTGTTTCTTTGAGCTGTCTTAATGTAGGCATAGCATAAGATGGTGGAAACAGAATTTGACGAGAAAATAAAAAACCTGGATTTTTATTTTCACTTCCTACCCATCTAGCATGTTCTGTGGCAGTGGCCTGGCATCTTCATCTCCCTGTGGCCCCTGATGTGCTATTTGAAAAGTCTCATCTGAAAGGTCTTCCAATATGCTTTTGCCATTATGAGTCCATGAGCTATTGATGTACGCAGTATAGACAGGTCTCTGTTTTCACATTCCGGGTATACTACCCACCTGCCAACATTTTTTTAGAACCTTTATCGGATTTCATTTGCTTTGGTTTTGTCTTATAAATATGGAATGAGAGAGAGAGAAAAAAAGATAGTTCGATGGGAAAAGGCAAGAATTTTAGTGTGGATGTGAAGTAGGAGAAGAAAGAAGAAAAAAACAGCAAATGAGCCAGAGAAATTGACTTGTCAGCTCAGCAGAGAGAGCTGGGAAAGAAAGGGGGAGAAGGAAGACAATGAATAAGAGATGTTCCTACGTAAACAGAAAGACATTTTTGAGTAAAATTGACTGAGCTTAATTGATACAATAAAACAATGCAGTGAAGGGTGAGGATAGTTGGATGATGGAAGGAGAAGTGAATAAGGAAGGAACATTTCATCCAGGGGTAATTAAAGAAGGTGGAAGGACAAAGACACTGGCTCACCCTGAACATTACTTCTGCTCACTGTCCTTGTGCATGTATTAGTCAGAACACTAACCAAGCTGTGTAACAAAGAATCCCAGAATGACCGTAACTTATGTAAGATAGAAATTAATTTTTCTCTCAAATAAGAGTCAGCTTGGAATGGGTGGTGGGACAATACAGGGAGCTCTGTTCCACGAGGTTACACAGAGTCTGTGGCTCCTTCTCTCTGGGGCCCTGCAATCCCCTGAAATGTCACTCTTACCAGGGACTCCTCTCCAGTCCCTGGAAGGGGAGAAACTCTGTGAAAGACAACACTTTCCTTTTGTGTGACAGAGCACCTCTGCTCACCTTTCCTTGGTGAGAATTTGGTAACATGGCCCCAGGGGAGGCTGGGAAACATGGTCTGGCACTGGGCTGCCATGGATCCTGCTGGAACTCAATGTTTCAATGTTGCTGCTACTCAAAGAAGAAGGGGAGAATGGATTAGGGCTGGAGCAGACGGGGAGAGGAGATTAGTCTCTGTTCCAACCCAGTTCTGTTCACCTAGGTCAAGACATGTCGCAGCTAATAAGATGAGGAGTGGCCTTAGGAAGGCACTTATTTATAGATTGCAAGCTATGAGTCTAGCGCTGGTGAGAATGCACCCACATAGTCATAAGAACATAGGCCAACCAAAACATTTAAAAAGCTGTCATTTATTTATTGCCTCATAGGTTCAAGGCACTGGCTGAGAGCTTTAGGTAAGCATTTTATTTGTATATCTCTTCTAAAAATCATATTGTTATTTTCATAATTGAGGTTCAGAAAAAGGATCTTTTTTCAGATCACACAGTGAGTACACTGCGGAGCTCAATGAGCAGGTGCTAGGACCCAGTAGAGCAGCCCTGCCCATAATCTACTGCACTGCCCACAACAGTCCTGTGCGATAGGAACTATTAACATTAACACCTCCATTTTACATTAGCAAAATAAGGCCCAGAGAGGCTAACTAACTTGCTCAAGGTCACACTCCCAATAAGTGGCAGCAGTGGGGTTCACACCTGGCACCTAGGTGTAGAGCCCACCCTCTCACAGCCGGCACAGTGTTAGCTGTGCGACCACTTGGGGCAGCTCCGCTGTGATCGCAAAAGGCCTCCAAGGGCTGGGCTGTTTGGGACCGGGTTTCGCATCACACTTAGCCTGCACACAGGTGTTGGGGCTAGGGCAGCTCCATCCTCTGCCAAGGGTGTTCACAGGTGGAAACACGCAGGGCACATTTCAGACAGCAACTAATTCCAATTTGTGATTAATAAAAACAGTTCAAAAAACATTTGGCAACAGACTGCGGGATCCAGCGCTGTTTATGAGAAGAGTTTAATGGGAGAACACTCAGCTGCGGCAGATGGATGTCGACGGGGCCTCTCCAGCAACGTCTCACTCTGTTTTCCTTTGTCTTTGAATACATTCGGAGGGTGCCATGTGTGAGCCTGGATGGATGATTTTGAACCACAGCTCGTTAAAAGCAGGCGCTTCCCTGAGGGTTAACTACAAAGGAAAAGTGGAATTACCCAAACAATTCCCTCTTGGTTTGGGCTGTTTCCTCATGGAACAGAAGAGCCTTTGGCCAGCTTGCAAACGTAGCTACTAGCGCCTTAGGTATTGAGCCAGTGTTGGGAATGAGACACACAGTTCCTTGATCCCTCCGTCCCTGTCTTGATAGTAAAGAGCCCTGCCTCTGGGTTTTAACGTGGCTGTGCCGTCAAGGGTATAGGTAGCTCCTCTCTTGGCCTTGAAACTTAGCATCAGTGGAGAAAGGTTAGCCCAAGCCTGCAGGAGCCTTCATGGAGCCAGTGACTCCGCAATCGAGGCTACACCTGTCTGCAGCTGATCCCTTACGAATGGCCTGGGACCTCTCCAGGGAGATACGGCCCTCTAGTGACAAGACTTTAGGACCCAGCAAGGCCTCTGGGAGACACATCATTTTTTCTTGTGGATGAAGCCAGCAGCTCCTCTGCGGCACCTTACTTTTGCATATGAAAGGCCTGATAATTACTACTTTCATCCTTAAAGCATGCAAGTGACATGCAAAATTAGCACTTGAGAAGATCCACTTTTAGACCTTGTTGTAAAGCAAAACTTATTATTTGAAGATAAATCAATTTCTGTTGCCTGTATTTGCGGTTTCCCCCAGATGGCTAATTACCAAAGATAAATGTGTATAAACACAAGCCTTCTCCTTCTCCATCCATCTTCCCTGCCTGCCTGTTTATCCAGAGGTTAATAATCATGCTCCTGTAGCGTATTGCCATAGTGATGGTTTCGATGGGCCCGGCAAGTTTATGACCTTTTATTACAAACAGAAGGACATGCATTTCAAGAAAGGAAGGTCATTTTTTAGAGATGAATGTGCAGATGACTAGCCTCTCTGAAACTGAGCCAATAGGAAAAAGAAAACACAAAACAAAATAAAAAGAAGGAGGGGGGAAGCCCACATACAACTGCACAAAACAAACGGCATAAATGTCACGGAAATCGGTTCACGGCAAAATTAGATAAGGCTCCTGCAAGCATTAATTTTCATATTTTCTGTTTATGCACTGTTAAAATTATTCCCTGGCCTTGATTTATGAGGAAGTAAGGCCACGGACCATCATTCAAACACTCACCAAATTGAGTTAAGGGCTGGAACATCCATTCAGATAGAACTGACTTCCTCTCTGGTCAAAAGGGCAAGTGGAAAGTGATGTGTCTCTGTGGAGCAGCTTAGGGCCTCAGTGCAAGGATTGAGGTTCAATTTGTCTTCCTTCCTTCCTTCCTGCCTGCCTTCCTGCCTTCCTGCCTTCCTTCCTGCCTTCCTCCCTCCCTCCCTCCTTTCCTAATAATAAAGTCATACATGCTCATTGTAACAATGAAAGAACAGGGAAGAATACAATCTGCCTCTTTCCCCATCTCTCATCCCACTTTCTGGAGATAACCAGTGCTAAGAAATGACTAATTAAAAATATAGCTCTGATCCATGCAGGACAATGTTCTAAGCCATTTGTAAATATTGACTCATTTTATCCTCATAAAAGCTCTACATCTATGGGGGCAGGTGGTGTGGGACTGTGAGTCTTGGCCTCAGGAAGTCTGCCCAGGGAACTTCAGAATCTCAGCACCTCTGTCTTGCGGGAAATCTAACATTTCTGGGAAACGACTCAAAAGAATCCAGTAGTTAGCTAAGGGAGAGGACTATTCAAAAATGTATAAAGGTCACTGAAATTTTTTTGAGGAGCTAGTTACACTATCATTGTCCCTAGTTTACAGGTGAGAAAACAGAGGCTCAGAGAGATCAAGCAACACATCCAAAGCCACATAGGTGGTAACAGGAAGAGGAGGGAACCAGGTCCCTGTCTGTGGGTCTCCTTGGCTCTTCGCTGAGATGCCGTTCTGCAGCTAAAGCCCAGCCAACCAGTGCCATGGAAAGCCGGGTACTTTCTTGTGCTGGTGAGTAGTTGGAGGAGCGTAGACTGACATTGAAGACATACAACTTCCTGACCACTGTTCTGCCTAACATCTTGCTTGTGTCAAGATGAAATTGTACTAGACAGACTCAAACCGGCCAGGAAGACTATTCAGGACTATTGCACCAGGAGTCAAGACTGTTGCAATAGACATGAGAGGTTGAGCTCAAATCTGAATATAACAGCTGGAGATTTATAGACGAGGGGCGGGGTGAGGGAGTCAGCAGATGAAAAACTACCTAGAGGAGCTTGATTAGGTAGCAAGAACAGAGGATTCTTGCTAACCTGGCTTTGTGGGGTTCTTTCTGAACTGGGCTGGCCAAGGATGAGAAGAGGGCTCAGAGGAAACTTACTAAAGCTTGGTCAAGAAAAGACTCCTTGTCAGTCACCTCCTTGAATTTCAGAAATGCTCAAACAGAAATATGCCCAGGCATGTAGCTCTGTTCCAATTAATTTGTCAACAGCACCGTGTATATGCTGTGTTTGTCTGTGTATGTTTTGGTGTTGTACTCATTCTGAACCGTCTCAAAATCTTTGGGCTTCAGGATCCAGTATGAGTCTACTCTTTAAACTTCCCTTTGCTTTAGAAAAGTGTGTTTAATACAACGGTATAGAATAATTTAATCCCAGTTATTCTAATTTCTTCCTTCTTCCTCTCTGGAAGCTCCTTATCAAACTATATCCCGACTCAATTCAAACCCCAACCAGACCTTCCGATTACACACTATTTCTGTGAGACTCAAAGATTACACTAGAACCAAACTGTTCTTATCTCTGTACGTGGTTTGAAGTTTGATTTACATTCATCCATTCATTTTTTTTTTTCACAAAGTTTAACTTCCTGTCTATGCAGGGCTGGGGTCCATGCTAGATGGTGGAGACAAGAGATGAATAGGACATTATCACCTCCACGCTGGAGGAGAGCACATTCTGGCCAACACAAGCTTGAGAACAACGTGCTAATTACTCCGAAAAGGGTCAAAGGGAAAGCTTTCAGGGTTCAGAGAAGGGGAAGGGCCTCACAGAAGAATCTCTAGCGGGAGGGGAGGCTTGGCTGTGGCTAGTAAACACAGCTCCTACTGTTTACATTGTGCAGGGCCACCTTGTTTCCATACTGAGCAGCAATAGGCTGAAACCTAAGGGAAGGCAGACAGCTCCTTGGCAGGGCGTTTAAACAATACCGGGAAGGCATCCATGTCTTAAAACTTTTTTTCAGGTACCGGCTGAAGGCTTTTGAATTGCCAGAACTCCCGACTTCCCCTTCCTTCTTTCTTGGCTGTAAACCGACAATCTGAGAAGGCTCAGAATGAGAACAACCGTGAGACACACACAGGCCAATAAATTCATCTCATAGTCAAATGGGACAGGGTTGACTGCAATGGTTGATTAAGAAGCAGAGGACGCAAAAGGCTGCCCTGGCCGGGCCCTTCCTTTCTCCTCCTCTTCTACCTCAGTAATGAATCCAACCTTCTCTGAGGCTAAGTTAAGCAGAAGTCTTTTTGCTAGAGTGTACTAACCTGTTTTCTCCCAATTTAAAGAGATGATAGCTTTGATTTCTAGGAATGCAGCCTGTTGACTTGCTTTTACATTTTCCAGTACCTTGTAATTAGTAAAGAAGTGGACCCTTTCCCTGTTGGATAAGCATGATTTATGTGACTTAGACGCTCATTGGGTTTGGACATGTAGATGCCATTCATTAGAGGTGGACACGTGCAGTTTTAAAGTGGTATGATTGTTTAGAGCTTAATAGTTGTGCTGTAGATTATAAGGTGCCCAAAAAACCAAGATCAGAATATGGCGTGAGACTCTTGAAGAGAAACATCCGAGGCTTCCCTGACACCATATTCTTCTTCATTTGCTAATATCTCTCTTTATTATGGGGTGGAGCTTATGATGGTAACATGGGTACAACATAGAGATGGAATATTTTTTCCTAGTTATCTACTGCTACATAACTGACTAGCCCAAAACTTAGTGGTTGAACTAATAACATTTATTTTGCTCATATATCTATTATGTGTGCAGGGCTTGGCAGGGACAGTTCGTTTCTGCTCCACTTGGCATTCCCCCTGGTGGCTGGAAGGTTGGGATCTAGAAAGGTCCAAAGTCTCCCTCACTCACTGGCTGGTGGCTGATGACGGCCATTAAACCTTACCTGGGCTGTGTGCTGAACACGTAGACTGTGGCTTCAAGGATACATTTATCCTTGAAAGAGAGGTAGAAACTGCATTGCCTTTTCAAATCCAGCCTGGGCACATAGAGTGACCTCTGCTGCATTGTATTTGTTGGGCATACGCAACTTATACAAGGGGAGGGAAACTAGAGGAATATCCCAGTTGGAGGTATCCCTTTTGATGGGAGAAATATCCAAGACTTTGCAGACACCGCAGGCATTATCCATAGAAATTTGGTGAATGTTTCCTCCTCTAATTCGGGTGGAAGATGTATTGTCTGTTCCCACGCTTCTGAAGGGCAGCAGAGTAGGAAGAATGACTCCCGAGTGAGGGCAAGCTGGAACGGCCGTTGCCTTCCCTAGGGGACTCTGAGTGACAGGGAGGCTGCAGCATTAAGTGGGAGCCTGGGAACCTCCACGTTTATCTCCCGATGCTCCCAAGCCTGAGCGCAGAGGGGAGATCAGCTCCTCCAGGCCCCCTTCCTTGCCGGCCTTGACGACAGCCACAGGCCCTTCTTGTTGAGTGGCTTTGCAGTCAGTCACTGTGAGAATCAGAGGAGACGTAAGTGACGCCACAGGATGTGCCAGAGGCTCTGGAATGTTTGTGCACTGACTGAATAGCGGACTGATTTCCTCCCAGGTGGTGAAGGACGGCAGCTGCCCTGTGCTGCCACGTGCTACAGCGTCATAGTGGCCCGTCTCCCTGGTAATGACCTCACTTCCTACTGTATGTCAGCAAGGCCATGTCAGCAAGGTTCTTTCTCTTCCGAGAAACAACACTTCGTCTTTCTCAGAACATTCAAGGCAGACCCCGCCCAGGCAACCTTGGAGCATTTCTTCATAAAGGTGCCCTGTGCCCTGACTGAAATGTCGCTACCAAAGCACCATTCCTTGGGCCCTTAGGGTTCTCGCTATCCAAGGGTGCTTTCTTAAGAAGCACATTTTTTTTGGAATAGGGCCCACCTGAAACCCTCAGCAGCTAAGGGAATTACAGGTCGACCAGGTAAGGCCCAGGCCTAGAACCGAATGCACAATGGGCCAGTAGGACGAATCGGCCTCCGCAAAGCACCAGGGGGAGCTGGCAGGGCAGCGGGTGCTCCCGGAGACCTGCGGTCCACAGACCGCCCTTCTCATCCTCTTGTCTTTGATCCACAGCACCAAATGCAGAGGCGGCGGTTGGATCATGTTGCGGCTCTTGCCAGCTCTAACCTCGCAGGTGGGACCCTGAGATGCTCTGGTTCTTGTCTGCAAATAAAAAGCATGCTCTGAACGTCTCTGTGGGGCTCAGCGTCCCAAAGGCTCAGTTTTCCCCATGCAGTTCCTGAGCAGGTAAGGTGGCTTTGGGCCCTTTTGTGGGTTCTCAGACTCCCGGGGCTTCCAAACCCACATCTGTCCTGACTGGGCTGGGGCCTGGGCACCCACAGCCCACAGAGATACTCACACCCAGCCCAGCATGCTACACCACTTCCCGTGTCCAGGCCTGAACTCCCTGGTGCCCTCTCAGAAATTAGTCCTAGCTCCAATCTGTTTGCTCAAAGCCCAAACCATTATCTCCCTCTTTTCTCTCCATTCATCCCACAATTATACATCTTTACCCCAAACCACTGCCCAGCAGCCAGCTTCAAATCTTGCATCCTGATCCTTGCAACTTTTTGTGTTGTCAATGCCTTAAAGCTCCTCTGCCAGCCTCTACTCACTGGACCTAGGTACCAGCTGAATCACATTTGAATTCATCTCTATGCCTCAGTTTACTCATCTGGAAAATGGGCAAATGATATTAATAGTATCTACCTCATAAGATTGTTATGGGAATAAAATGACTTCATGTATGCAAAGTACTTCAACGGTATCTGACGTAGAGAAGGGCTTAGTAATGTCGGATAGTATGATCACTATGAGTAGGGTGTTGTTCACTCCCTCTAGATTCCAGTTCTGCCCTATCCACTCTCAGGAATCCAAGTCAACACTCAAGGCTAATTTCTCCTGTTTCCAGTGGCTTGGTCTTGAGTTCCTTCCCCACCTCCCTGGGTTTGCATTGCTGGTGGGTGCCTGCAGGTCTCAAGGCTGTGCCGATTTGGAGTTCAACTGGACAGAGATCTGGTGTCCCCAAGACGCCACCTGCCAGCTCCCACCTGCTCTCTGGGAGCTGGAGGTGCTTTGGGATCTCTGGGAAGGGCAGCACTGAGCTCATGTGAGGATGATACACTCCGTGGGATGGTGGAAATGACGTTGCAAATGAGAGAAATCAACTGTTCCAACTCGAGCCGGCGTCTAAGGGAGAAGACGACAGCAAGTGCCCTGAATATACAGTCCTGACCGTAGGCCTGCTAGAAATCAGCCTCGGCCGGGAAATTGAGCTGTGATGATTACAAAGAGTCAGAATGATGGCTTCAGTCGTGATGTTTCCAGAGCGCCATAAACAGCAGCCCAAACACTTTCACATTAAGTGTTTAGAGAGAGAAGGATGCTCCATGAAGGAGGATCTTGTTATTCCCTGCAAAGCGGCTATGAAGACGTCGGGCATATGGAAATAACAGATGGGAGCGGCTAGCCGAGATCATTACTCTGAACTCTAAGTGCCATTATTGACACGCACAGCCATGTCGCCGGGCACAGAGAGGTGCTGAGAGCAGGCGGGAGGTGTGTGAAGAAGGAGATGCATGAACCAGATATTTCAAAACATCAGGGGACAGAGAGATTCTGGCATTCTTGAAAGTAAAAAGAAAAAAAGGAAAAAAAAAATGTAAAGGTTTTGGGCTTGAACGTGAGCAAGGAAGAGCCCATCACCAGGTAATTCACAGACTGGTTTGTTTTTTAATTCTATACCGTGTAGTACTTGTCAGCGTTGGGGGATCACTCTGAAAGTCGGATGAAAGAGGCGCCTTCTCTTTCTGCAGAACACCCTTAGGAGTGCACCATCAGTTTGGGATAAACAGCATGAGGAGTTTGCAAATTGTGGCTCAAACAATAGACTTTTCTCTGAGGGAAAGAGATGTGGTGATGGCAAGGGTTCAAACCCTAGGATTCCGCAGGTTTTCAAGGGTGACACGGATAGGATGCTCTTGGCCATGGCCCTAACGCCTCGGCCAGGGACTCTGCGGGGTGTACAAGGAAGCCTCTGTCCCCGCTCGGAGGTAAGGTGTCCTGGTCAGGTTGGAGGCTTCCTCATACCGTTCTTGCCTGAGGCTTGACTAAGATCAGGCTAGCGGCCTCTTTAATTCTTCTCCCATCCATGCGAACTGATGGGAATATGATTGAATAGAGTTTTGGATGGGGAATATTTTGGGGGATGAAATTGTCCCAAATATTGTGTCACATTTCATACTTTGGCTTCTAGGGGCTTCCTGGTCATTGTGACCACCTCCTACCAATTTCTACATGCCATCCAAGAGCCTGCAGGATAAGTGGAATGAAACCACTGCTCCCAATCTCGGTCTCTAGTTCTGTTTCCGAACTTTCCCTGGCTTGATCCCAGTGCTCAGCTGAGGCCCCTGACCTATGTCATCGACATTCCTTTCCCCAAGGCTGAGAGAAGAGAGCCTCTAAGTCCAGACCCCCACTTTACTCTGCATAGAGAGGACCTCAGTAAGTCCCATGGGGACACTGACAGCTTAGAACATAGTTGTTTAAACAAAGTCAAGCGGATTCCTTTGCTGAAGGCCTTTTCGGAGCCCATGTCTCAGGGCCACGCACTTCACTGAGGACTTTATATCAGTGAGCACATGGGAGCTTCCAGCTCTAGGAGGGGTGTGCTATGAAAACCTGGAGTTTGTAGATGAGAAAACTGAGGTTTGGAGACATGGAGGAACTTGCTAATATGTGTTGTAAACTAGATTCAAACCCAGTTCCACCCATTGCCAGGGCTCATGTGCTTTTTAGACTCTACGTCCTCCTGACATACGAGTATATGTTAGGGACATGCATCAAGTGGTGTATCCCAAATTTATCTGGCCACGTACAACAGATCAGGTTTCCCTAGAAGCACATCGGGTATTTGTGTGCAGGAAGCTTATCGGGATCAACACTTGTTAAGAGAAGCAAGACTGGGTCAGTGGAAAAACTGAACTTGGCCTACGTGGTGTTCTGGAGGTGGGATGGTCTTTAGAGTTGTCCCAGAGTGGGATGAGGCAGCTGGGCCTTTATTGCGACCACCGCCATTCCCCCAGAGTCACCTCATATGGACCATGAGAGGCAGGCTGTCCTGGGAAGGGAGTGTGGCCTTGAGGGAGGCAGTTGTCTTTGGTGGCAGGTGACTTCTGGAGAGGGAGCAGCTGGGGGAATGAGCGCTTCAGTCCAGAGGATCCAGGTGGCACATGACAACACCCACTGCGACACCGAGTCCTGCTTCAGAGGAGCCACGTGTGCACCTAGTGCTCTGGGGGACGCACTTTGGGGAAGCTGCCTCAGGGATTGCAGTTTCAACAATCACTAGCTGGAAGCTGTGGGTCTTACCATGTTTATCCATTCAGCGCTTCTAATAGCAAACTGCGATACTCCGCGGTCTATCCAGTTTAGGCACTTTTAGGCGTTTAGGCACAGTTCAGGCACAGACTCTTTAAGATGAACTTAGAAAATCGTATATAGGATCTAGAGATAAACGATGTTGAGTGTCTTACAGTGCACTGTAGACTGAAGCTAGTTAGTAGCGGAATTAAGACTACAACGGGTGCCTGGCTCTTAGATCAGTGCTCTCCCCGTTGCATCTGCCTGGCCTTGGCCCTGGGACAGGGACGTGAGGAAATTATATTCAGGAATCCCTTAACCAAAAGGGCAGCCAACCTTATGATTCAGAAGTTCTATTTTGAGACCAGTTAAAAAGGAGAAATTTCAGTTCATTGCTCGTCTGTCATTCACCAGGTCTGGGATGTCCCTGGGCAATGCTGAGCTACCATTCCGTGGTGTCTACAAGATGACATGCAATGTGTTGAAAGGTAGGCATTAAAGACCTTTGACAGCATTAGAAGAGGGTAATGCGGCCTCCCAAGAGTGATAAGAGTGAGAACAAATGTGAACTGAAGATCAAACATCCGCCTGCTACACAAGACAAGATTGAAATGGGACACCAGGTGGCCTCCGAGGAAAAGAGGCGGTGACAGGATCATTGCTCTGAAACAGGAGGATGACTGATCTCCAAAATAAACAGATGGACAGATCACAGCCTAATTTAGGTACTACTTTGAGGTGACTGCCACTGGGGCTTTGGTTTGTCTTCTATAAGTAGTTCATAGCTTCGCCAGAATATAGATAGAGTACATTGAGATGAAGCTTAAAGGAACCTAAAAGATGATGTAGCCCAATTTCTTTACTTTCTTTATTAGAAAACCAAACCCTGGAGGAGTTTATTGATTTGCCTAAGGTGACACAGCTGGTTAGTAACAGCATAAGTTGAGAAATGGGGTCTTTTTTACTCAATTTTTTATTTATTCTATAGACATCAGACATTTCATGTGCATGTATCTGGGGTTGAACCCGATGGACTATGAAGTTGATTGGGGCACACGGTTTGAGTTCAAGAACTTCTCAATTGACTGGGCAGACACTCATGAACAAATAACGAGAGAGCAGACAAGAAAGTGCAATCTGAAAGCATTTCCACGATGTTCAGTGATATGCACTCAGTGCTGAGAGCTGTGGGCTAATCCTGGGGTGGCTGACAAATTTTGGTGGAGATGTTGTACTGGATGCAACTGGTTTGCACTAGACCATCTTGGAAGGAGAGTCAGTGTCTTTAATTTTCCAGCCTCAATCTTGCCCATGAATCAGTTCTGAACAGAACAGAAGGTGTATTAACTGTTTTAGGTCCAAAGCAGTGAGGGTCTGGAATTACCTCCGTGTGCCTGACCCCCACCTGTGGCATGACTGGAAGTGGCCCCGTGTAAAGGGACGTACTAGGAGAGGGAGGGAGTCTCAGTACCGCTTGCAGGAGGTGCCCTCAGGTCTCTGTCTTTTCCTCTGCTCTCCGCCCTTCCATTTCCAGACATGATGCGGGCTTCTCTTTCTGTGCCCACCTCCTGGTCCTGCTATCTTTGGCCCAGCCTTCTTGGCTTATTTGTCACCATGCATATGTCCCAATCAAGTCAGCTATGACATCTGGGATTATATGACCATGACACGCTGGTGTCTACTGCTGTTTGCGCTGCCCATAGATTCTGTGTTTCTTCCGAAAGAGAAGACAAAGTCACTGACTCAATTTCGATGAGCTGCCCACCGCTCCACAGGCCGCTCTGGCCAGGGCAGTGGTCAACTACCATGGCTGACCACCCTTTGGCTTTCTCTGTCACCAATGGCTGTGAGTGGCATCAGTCCCGAAGTGGCTGGAGCTGGGCACATACCCCGAATATATCTAAAATATATCTACTGATCATTGACTCTGAAATAGACCTGCATCTACAGCTTCCAGATTTCAGGAGACTCCATCTCAGTTTTCTTCCTTTTTAACTAAGCCATCCCCTGTTGTGGAGTTCAGCCGTCTTGATTGCCTAGTGTAGTAGGCTGCTTAGGCTGCGACAGCAAAGTCTCACAGGCTAGATGGCTTAAATAGCAGAAGTTCATTCCATCGTAGTTCTGGAAGCTGGAAGTCCCAGATCAAGGTGCCAGCAGGGTTGGTTTCTGGTGAGGACTCTCTTGCTGGCTTGTAGACGGCCTCCTTCTCACCGTGTCCTTGTGTGGTCTTCCTCTGTGTATGTGCTCTGCCGGTGTCTTTTCCTCTTCTTGTCAGGATACCAGGCCTATTGGGTAGGGCCCCACGTGTATGACCTCAATTAACTATAATTACCTCCCATGAGGCCCTATTTCCAAATAAAGTTACCTTTATTAGGGGCTAGGGCTTCAACATATGAATTTTGGGGGCACACAATTCAGTCCATAAAATACATCTTCTAACTGGGAATGCTCCCAGTGGTGGGGGTTCCTTGTTCCTGGGATCTTACCCTATGTCCTGGCAAATTTCTGCTAATGGGGTCACAACAGCCATGTGAAAACTGGCCAATACTAAAATAGGCAAAATTAATATAGGCTGTTAGGATAGCAGTTGTCCTCGGGAGGTAGTGACCAGGAGGGGTGGTAAAGCTTCTCAAAAGCTATTTTTTTTTAATCTGGGTGCTGGTTATGCTGCTGTATTCAGTTTCTATAGGTGAAAATTCTTCAACTTGTATACTTATGACATGTGTGTTCTCTGTGTGTGTTTGTTCCAGTTATCCAGTGCTGTGTAACAAATCGCCCCACAAATTGGTGACTGAAAGCAACAACAAGATTATTTTTCTCATGAATCTGCAATTTGGGCAGAGCTTGGCAGGGATAACTTTTCTTTAATACATTTGCCATCAGCTGGAGCAGCTGGAAGGCCAGGGCTTGGGATTATTTGACCTTGCTTAGTTCCATGTCTTGAAACTGACGACTACTGAAATTGAATTGAATTGGTGCTGGCTGTTGGCTGGAACACCCACGTGGAACCTCCTCACATGCCCTGGGCTTCCTCACAGCATGGTGGCTGGGTTCCTAGGGTGAGCATAGAGCATCAGCTGGAAGCCGTGTTGCCTTTTATGACCTTGTCTCCAAAGTATACTGTGTCACTAGCTCTGAATTTTGTTCATCAAGACAGCCACAAAAGCCCATCCAACTTTAAGATAAGAAAATAATAGACCCTCTCTGGATGGGGAATGACAAAGTTCTGAAAGAGTATTGGAGACCAGATTTACTACTGTGGTGAATTAAAAGAAAACCCTGCCACAATGTTGTACTTTAACAAAAAGTTAAGAAAAACTTTAGGCACAATAAAATTGGAAACAAATAACAGACAGTTTGGGAGAAACAAGTAGAGACAAATAACAAATCAGGTCACCATCAAGAAGTCTAAAGTCATATCACGTATCTTAATCCACCCTTGATCTTCTAAAGAGCCTCTATCATTGTACAACTCTTTGACATGTAATCATCTTACACAAAGTAAAAGAATAAGCAAAAAGCTCACAGCAACCTGCATTGTGGAGGTAGGCACGCTATTACACGGGGCTGATTGAGACTTGTGTATGTTTTTCCCAGTCATTTGTAATCATAGTGGGGAAAAAGAAAGAACATTATCTACAAAATAAGAGGCTGCAGTGTGCAGGAAATGGAGCATGAAAAGGATTTGTGCTGTGATGTAGAGATTAGAAAGAACAACCCATGTGAATTAGTAAATGGAAGGCAGACACAGTACATTCAAGTGTAAGTTTAGTGCAACTGCAAAGGATTTGTTACGTGAAGAAATAGGAATTCTCCAAAGCAATATTAAATCTGACTTATTTTTAATTTTTTTGTTTTTGTAGAATGAAGCAGCGATTCCATTGGAATGATGTAAAAAGACTTTCAATCCCAAGGTGACATCAGAGCGCATTCCCGTTGGAACACTTGGATGCTCTTTCTCCAAGCATCATGCCCTCTTCACTCCAGGTCACGCCCAAACATACATATGTCGACCCTTACCCCATGACAGCACCTGAAACCCATCCACCGATCCATCCATCTGTACATTCCAGCTGAAACCTTCTGGCACTCTTCCCTGTTCTCAGAAGTTGTTTCGGGCCCTCTTTGCCCCATTTCCAGTGTATTCTGGGCTCCGGGCATGCATCATTGCACCTCCGGCTTTCCTCCCTCCAGTTTGTCATATGTGCCCCGCTCCACCCCACCCCTCCAACCCCAGGGCAGACTTAGTTTTCTCCATTTTGTCTCTGAGAAATGGATCTCTTTTACCCCAGAATTTCTTAGCCCTGGCCACTTTCAATAATTCCTCTATCTGCTCAAGGGCTGGTACTTGGATCCCATCCTAACGTCATCTGAGAGGTCGACAGTGCTCCTCTGGGAGAGCTGGCACCATCTGGGTTATAACTTGCTATGACTGACGGTGTGTAGGGTGTGAGGTCTGGCGCAAACAGGGTAGAAGCCAGTCAGGATAATTGCACTACTGACATCTTCATAGGCACCTTGAGATATTATAAAAAATATTAAAACTTGAAATTGAATTGTAATGATTTTCAGAAAAGAGTAGGGTGCAGATCCTAAAGGGCGCTATGACCCCCCAAGCTTAGGCCAGACCCTAACCCAGATCTCTCTTCCTTCCAGCTCAGCGTAGCTGCTAAATCGGGTCTAATCTCATATCACGCATTCACTGCAACATCCCCAGCGCACGGCTTTTGTATTCTCAGTTAATATTTGTTAATTGGATGAAAAAACATCTCTTAATCTCCTTTGTCATTACATTATTCAGACCTCAAAATTATATACTCTCAGAAAAAGGTAAGTATTGACAAAATGGATTTACATTTTGAGTGTATTTCTCTTTCCGTCGGCAACTCAAGGTACCATTTGGTACCGTGAGCATGGATGAAAACTGCACAAGCCTTCTCATGGGCAGAGCAATGGGGCACCTCAGCTCACCATCCAAACTGTATCCATCTGGGTCCTTCACCCGCATCCTCCAACAGCTTTTACTCTTCTAACTCTCTGAAAAAGAAGGCAGCTCTATTCGTGGTTGAGGTGAGTAAATTCAAGATGCTTTCCCCTTTTTCTAAGCCGTCTGTTTCCTTAAGATCCAGAGGGTGCCGAATTCTCATTGTGTCTTCGTCCCAGCAGAAGCACACCCAGGCTGAGGGTTGTTCTCCTCTGCTTGAGAAGAGCAATGATTTGCCACTTGACTTTTCACTCCCTTTTCTCGGAAGAGGTCAGTGTTTTCTAACCAGCTGTCCATCAATTGCTTCTCTGTCCACATTTCATCATTACTGGGTTGACCTCTCTTTAAGAGCCTTTCCACTTCAAAAATATAGATACATTTGAGGACTGGGTTAAGGAAGGCCTTTGGATAGATATATATAATAAAACATCGTCAGTTAATGAATGTCAGTTAAAAATCTAACACCACGTATTTTTATCTTTGAGCTCTTGGAGAAACTTTGAAAAGCCTTCTCTGAATAAACAATTCAAAACCCTTGGAAAGGATCACAATTTAATTAATTCCTCAGGCATTTACTGTGATCCTGTGAAGAGTAAGACTCTGTCTGTCTTGATCCTGTCTTGCTCGGCTAAGGAGGGTTCATAATGGCACCTGCCTCCTCGGGGTGAGGTTTATTTTATGTATGTATGTATGTATTTATAAATATGGAACGCTTCATGAATTTGCTTGTCGTCCTTGTGCAGGGGCCATGCTAACTTCTCTGTATTGTTCCCATTTTAGTATACGTGCTGCTGAAGTGAGTGCGGGGTGAGGTTTAAACAGACAAGGAGGCAGTACCTGGTGCAGAATCAGCCTAACAATTGCCTAGGTTGTCCTCTCTTGGAGCTTCAAGAAGATTCCAATCTAGCAAAGACGCCAAACAAAACAAAACAATAAAGATTCTGCCACAAGACAAAAAATTTTTGCCATAAGACAGAATGTGTGATGTTACATAACAGAGGGCCAAACCATGCCTTATGGGAGGTCACAGGTAAGGGAGGCTACTTGTGCATCAGAGGTTCCCTTCATGGCCAGGGTTGCATTTGCTCTGGGTGTTGAAGAATGGGTAGACTTTCCATACCCAGGGAAGTTGGTAGGAGAGACCAGACTATATATGTAAATCAGAGGTTTCAACCATAGCCAAAAGATATTCCAAACTGCCTAGGCATGTCAGGGAGGGTGGAAGTCAATGCACTCTAAGGACTGAGGAGTTTCTGAATGACCTTGTATCCCAAGAGGTGGAAGAATGAGGCCATTCAAGTGGAGCCATGATGAGACCACAACTGCATGCTAAGAAAGATTCATCTGCAGCCATTGAGGTTTGGGGAAGTGGTAAGGATGCCACTGGGGAAGTCCAGGTCAAGGAGCATGAGCTGTCCCACTAGGGCTGTATCCAGGGGAATTACAGGAGGGCACCAGTGGCTGTGGAGCTTCCATTAGAGGCATTGGGGCTGGTTTGCAGGGGGGACTTGGACACTTGGCTTGAAGTGGGTTTGTGCGGCAGGCTCAGGGTTCTCGCTGAGATTGCATCTTGGTTATTTGCAGAAGCTGCGTGTGTAAGGGGTGCTCATGGAGAGACAGTGAGTGTCAGGGTAAAGGACCCCCGAGGTACATGTTAGCCTTTTCACTAGAGGAGAGGATGGAGGGGAATTTAAAACCAAAATCGTCATCACCTTTAATCTGTCTTAATTAGGTCTCAGACTTCTCTTTTCTTCTGTGTAAAATGAGAATGGCAGGATGCTATGCAATGCCACTTTGAACGTTATGAGTCTATGAATGTTACACGTTTCTTTTAAGAATCCAGGAGATCTTGCAATTTTTGTGGTTTGCTTGGTTGCTACCAGAGACTTCAGGGAGCCAGAGGATGGTCGTAGCTGTGGTTTTGGGGTGGATTTTCTGAGCTGCACTGCCATAACCTCCATTTACCTAGAACTTCCTTTATCCTGCTCTCTTCGTGGTACACACAATCCATGTTATAGCCCAAACTTAATTAGAGTTGGCTATGGTTTGAATATCTGTCCCCTCCCAAACCCATGCTGACATTTAATCCCCAATGTGGCAGGATTGAGAGATGGGGCCCTTAACAGGTGACTGGATCATGAGAGCTCTACCCTGGTGTATGGAATAATCCAGTCAAGGATTAAGAGATTGATGGGTTATCATGGGAGGCGAACTGGTGGTTTCATGAGAAGAAGAGAGACCTGAGTTGTCACATGCAGCCCCTTAACATGTGATGCCCTGCACAGCCTCAGGACGCCACAGAGAGTCTGCACCAGCAAGAGGGCCCTCACCAGATGTGCACCCTTGACCTTGGCCTTCTCAGCCTCTGTAACTCTAAGAGATAAATTACTTTTCTTATAAATTACCCAGTTTCAGGTATTCTGTTATAAGTAACAGAAAATGTACTAAGAAAGTTGCCACTCAGAATGCACATGACCTGTTGCAATTATATTTCGTCCCTAGTTTTTCCTGGAAAATAACGTATAAGACAAGAAACATTTGTATTTTATGCTGACACCCTCAAAGTACCCAGCTGCCAATTCTGCCACTGGTTCCTGTCGCTTTAGATGCCTGCTCTTTCCTGCTTGTCAAATCATGCCTGTAATCATTAGATAGAAGTTAAGATGCAGGACTCCACAGATTCTTTAATTCTTGGTTATGAACCTGTCCAAGGCAAGTTCTAAATTTTAGTCTTCTGTATGTCTGGAGAAGGCAAAGAAAAAGCATAAAGATGTAGAAACTTACTGATCTCCCTTATATTTTATTATAAAAGCAGTCAAACATACAATCAACTTGAAAGAATTATATAGTAAATATCCAATACCTACTGGCTGCATTCTTCTGCCAACATTTTATGATACTTGCATTATCACATCTCTATCCATCTATCCATCCACCCATCTTATTTTTTGATACAATGTAAAGTAAATTGCAGATATCAAAACACTTCCCCTTAAATGCTTCAAACTTGCTGATTTTACTTCCTATATTCCAGGCACTGAGCTAAACATTTTATACATTACTACCTGGTTTCCTTCTCACAGTGATCCAGACAGCTAGGATTATCTCTGTTTACCTATGTTCTCCATTGGACAGATGGGGTTTGAACACAGGTGCATATGACTCTAAAGTACTTCAATAAACACTGGAGAACTCATGTCCAATGTTGGACAGCATCACATGGCACAATTGGGTCACAAAACCCCAATTTAGTTATAGGATTAGGCTTGGTTCCAGGCTGGTAATAGGCTGATCACCAAAGTCTAGGATGCACATCGCCAAGAGTTAGGTTGAAAACGGGGTAAAGAGGAAAAGTAATGAAGACAGAGTTAGAGCCAAAATCCCAGGGAATCTGAGGCTATAATTATCAAGGACTGACACAGAATAATGACTGGGAAATTAGACATGTGTGTTGGAAGTTCAGTGAGGAGCAGAGTCTCTTTGTATCCTTCTCCTCTCTCCTCCACTCATCTTGAAGTTCCAGTAATCTGTGCCATAAATCTAAACTGACATTCCTAAGTGGGACAAGTAATGCCATCATTATGATCAATAGGCAGGTACCAAGTTCAAGGTGCCAGATCAAAAAAGCATAAGACCAGTTATCCACACTTGGAGACTGACCCTTCTGTAGAGAGAGGCTTCCACGTGGCAGAGAGAATCATAGCTCTCTACATGCCCTTAGGCTGTCCCCACCATCCCCTACCTCTTCCTAATCTCCTTGCACTCAGATGGATTTGTATAAGGCTGGTTTTGGCAAAGGGATTGTGAGTGAGAGGGTCATCACTTTCCAGGCTGACATGTTTAAGAGTTGGCACATGACTGTCTAGCAGACTCCAGCCCTGCCCCATATGTCACAGAAGCCCCGAGACCGTGGAACCACATAAAAGAAATATCCAGAATTCCTGAGTCGCTGCTTAGAGTGAGCCTCCTTGGAGAGCTAACGAGTCCTCAGCAAACTTTGCATGAATAAAACGAAAAAATGAACCCTTATATTTTAACCATTGGAATGTGGAAGCTTGTTTGTTATTGCAGCAAAGATTGGCTTATCCTGACTCACGCACTCTAACAGGACAATGGATGGCAAAAGCCAAGAGGTGAGAGAGTACTCTGGAGTAGAGAGGAAAGCTCTATAATAAGTCAGGGAATTAAAAGACAAGATGCACAGAGATTATAACGTATCCAGTGTTTGCTGTGGGCTCCATGCTGGAACTAACAATGAGTATCACAAACCCACACACGAAGTTGCTTTTCTCTAATTAAAAATCCACAGAACAATCCTATGATCTTCCAAGGTGCCGATTTGCTTCATCCCAAACTTCTACCTTCAAAAACCCTCACTTTCAACTCAGCATGTCTTGTTGTAACAGAAGGTCTTCTTGTTCCCAGAATAAAAAATACAGTTGCTCACCATCACCCATAAAATATTGCTTCATTAACTTGAAGACTGTAATTAACTACATATCAGCCTTCTGGCTCCAGGCAAATATCCATAATTCCTTTAGTCTTTCCTCACAGTCTGCTCCGAATCTGTTAATCATTTTCCCCGCATCCGCTCACCATCATCAGTAGAAGGAAAACAATAAAAATCCCTTAGAAGCTATGCACGTGTGGCCCTCTGTTAGGCACTTTGCAGGTGGTCCGACATTAGACTGAGCCAGATCCACACAGAAGCACACACGAGCACAGGTGTGTCTGTGTGTGTGTATGAACAGATTTTTTAAAAAGATAGGTTAATACTCTAGATGAGCAAAAAAAGAGAAGATTATTTATTTCACTAAATATTGAACATGGGATCATTTCAAATAACGAACTCCCGTGTGGGGGTCCTTAAAAATAAGATTTAATTTATTCCTCTCTAAAAATACTTAGAGTTGTTTATTTTGCCAACGTGTTAACTGGCAGTGCAAGTCTGTTTGTAGAAGGAGTTCCCTGACCCCTGAAAGCAATTTTATGAAATATAATTGTGGCAAAACAAACAAATAAAAATCTGGGAGAAGAAGAAAGGGAGGGGTCTGGATCTCAATCTACTGAGCATGATGAGATTTGCCTGGGGGAAGGGAAGTGCAAGCTGCCACTAGGGAAAGGGAGGTGATCTGGTGGCCTGGGGAAGGGAGTTTACTCTTCTCCGGGGGAGGAGGATGAGTGAATAACAGGTGGCAGTGGGAGATGGGCACTCTGCACAGCATGCAGCCGCTGCCGTACACTGCCTGGTGTGGTGTGTTAGGGCACGCTAGCCGATGCTGCAGTGACACACTCCTGGCTCATAGGAGCCGTGGCCTTGCCTGGGGAGTAGATCCAAGGGCCTTTGTCACCTGAGTATAGTGTGCTTAAGAATCACCTGGCAAGTCTGTCACCACCCCATCCATCCTGGTCAGTAGGGTTGGAGTGGGCCCCGGGGCACTAACAGTTTGACAGACCCCAGGCGACTTCCTTGCTGGTGCCCCAGGGCACAGAGGTTTAAGCAAGACATGGAAGCAGCAAGAAGACTTGGCTCACGGCTGCAGTGCCTTTCCTGAGGAAGAGAGAAGGGCCTCCACATCGCTGGGCACGATGGCACCTGGCAGGACAGTGGAGGCCCCAGCAACCACAGCAGTGAAGGAATTATGTCTTGGGAAGCAGATGGGATAGAATGTTCTGGAAATGGCACCCACATAAGGCAGTGGCCCCCTGTAGACTGCAAACTCGAAGAGGGTGGAAGATGAGGTTACTATTACTCCTAGTACCTGCCACCATGCCCAGCACATGGTAAATGCTCAACAGGCGTTGTTGAGTTCAAGTGGAAAACAGCCCAGAGACCTGGGAGCTGGGGGTAACTGAGCAGAGGGAGGAATTTGCTGGGGAGGAATATTCCAACCATTCTGTGTGTAGAGTAAGCCGTGGAATAGCCATTTTGATTTTGTTTTGTGCTCACTCTGCCAGCAAGCCAACAATGGCTAAGAAAAATACCCCTTTTCCCAGGGCCAGAAGCCCCAGATCATGTGCTGACTTTAAGAGAAGAATTCAAAAGGTGAGTTTTGCCAAATGGCTTGAATTGGCATCGACCTGACATCACGTTCCCTCAGCTACCCCAGGACGTGATCAACTCTGGGTGCGACAGGGACCTCCTCTCCAGGCAATCAACACTGGAATCTAGATTTTCCTTTCCTAATGCTCTCTTTTACCAAAGAACTTGGCCACCTATGGGTGGTTTAACGATGTGGGTAATTCCATCATTGCCTAGTGGCCAATATATAATTCCATTAAAGATTGTAATCAAAGATACTCTAAAATGTGACTGTGTAACCAAAATATTCCACTTGTTATCTGGTGCGCTGCTGCAAGCACATGAGAGAACTGAGCAGAGCAGTACTAAGCTTCTGAGACTGTCTTTGTAGAGACAATTTTTGCCTTTGTAGCCCTGACATTCATGAAAGCAGAGGTCATCCATTCTGCTGAACACGTAATCCGCAGAAGTTAGTGAGGTCGAATGGAAAAGACAAGGCCATCCACTCTGAAACCACCCACAAATCCCGCCTTAGGCTCACATGATTACTTAGTCCTCTCATTTGGGCTTGTTAAGTAATTGCTACGTAAATTATTAGGATAATGTAATATGCATGACTTTAAGGAATGACAAATTGTAGCTAACTTTTTTAAATTTGTTGCCATAGTTACATTTCTAGAAATTCTAAATTGTTCCTCTTCCCATGTATAAATTACTGCCACCCTGCTATTTGTTTAGCTTTGATGGGTGAGACTGTAATTGCACGCCGGTAAAATGACTACGGGTCTAGGATAGGAAGTCTTGCCCCGGATTTCTCCTTCAATGTCCAGGGCAACGTGTGGCTGAGTCCAGGGTCTGAGAGGCCTCATCAGAGGGTGAGAAGGCCTCGAAGGATAAATCAGGATGAGGTCGCTCATCTTCACCTAGTGGCACTTTAGTGGTAACTTTCTTTCCTTTTGGCCGCCCAGTGGGCATTTACTAACCAGAGGCTATTGTGCAAACTCATCGTTATTTACTCCCATAGAAACGAAAGAAAGACTATCTCTGCCACACTGGATTAAGTCTTAAGGGAAGGTGTGAATATCCTTTTTTGCTTTACATAAAATATTAAAGGACGTATTAGTCACGTCTGTGCCTGGAAGTTAGACCTGCCAGAAGACAAGGGAATTTACTAGAATGGGGTTTTCTATCTGCCTGTGAACTACAAGACTCATTTTTATCACCACGCTTCTTGTCCAGTTCATGTTTTAAAGGATGAGCAAACCTATGTTGAGCATTAGGGAGCAAATGCAAACAAAACAAAAGCAAGAATGAGAAAACTATTAATCAAACTATAGTTGGAAATAGCAGAAGTCAAGGTAAAAGGCACTGGAAATAGTAGAGTTTAAGGCAAAATACATTAAATAATGTAAAATGACATTTTATTTGGGTAATAAGTATAATATTCAGTAGTATTGGAATATATAAAATCACAGCTATTAGAAATAGAAAAAAATTACTAGAAAACACAATTAGTGTGAGAGAAAACACAATTCTTTAAGCACATTTGTGTTTTAATAATTAAATACAGTATTTGAATACTAAAATAAAGATTGGCTTTATTGATATCTGTATCTGTCTGCTTCTACCACATTCTATGTATCTGTAAACCTTTCCCATCCACAGGAAATTCACTTCCTTAGGAAGCATCCATGAGCGAGTTGGCCATACACCAGGCCTTGAGGAAAACTTAATAAATTTCAAAAAGCTGAAATTGCAGGGTTCGTATTTTCTGATCACAAAGCAAATAATAATAATGATTACAAATGCTTAAAATACCCACTTGCTTGGAAATTTAAAACAAAAACTATAATAAGTTTTTGAGTCAAAGAGGAAATCAGAACCATAATTACAGGCCGTTTAAAAAATAATGACAATGAGACAATGCTTATCAACTCTCACGGAATGCAGTTAAAGTAGAAGCGAGAGATAAATGTGCACTTGAGCGTACTTAAATTTTTAAACAAGAAAGGATGTAAATAAACAAACTGCACATTCAACTCAAGAAATCAGAAACTCCCCTTCCGGGCAGGAGGGGCCTCAAGGAGGGAAGAGGGAGGAGGGAGGAGGGCTGGGCTAGACTTTACCTGATTCCTGTAAGTGGCTGGCTGGTCTGCCAAGATGCAGGGAGGAGGTGGGGTGGGGAGGGAGGGTGGGAAGTCTGTTTGTGTAAAATCCCCCACCCTTTATTCTTGCCCAACAAAGCCCTGGCTCCCTCCACCCACTTCTTTATTGAACTGGGACTTTATATCTTTTTGTCTCCCTTCCGGCACATTCACATGCAGCATGACAGCCTAAGGTGTGATTATTCAGAAGGGGCTCCCCATCTTGCTGCCCTGCGTGTACATACTTTCATTCTAGAACAGCTGATAATTGCAATGAATAGCAGAGACCGATGCAAGGCACAATTAACTCAAGCAAGGAGGCACATCTGTGCGATGAGCCTTTCTTAAGATGACAGATGGATTCAAGTAAAATAATGCATGTTAAGTGCAGTGCTTGGCTGGGCCATTCCAAATGCTCAATAAATATTAACTATTAGATCGTTCGATTTCATTACGTATATTTGTGCATGTAGACTGTCACACTCTTACAATTAATAGCAGAGCTCAGTAAAACGACTGAATAAAAGGCAAATAAACAAAAATAAATATGTTTACCTAATTCTACCAATATTCTTAAAGATGTGATGAGAAAATCCCACTTAGGAAAGTTTACAAAAATGAAACAAAACAGAATAGAACAAAGCAACAACCGGTAATAAACATAATAAGAAATGTATAAGACCTACACGAAGGGAAGTATAAAACTTTATGGAGAAAAATATTAATGAATAAACGCAGAGATAATGTATTCCTTGATTCCTTGACCATAATTTTAAAATGTGAATTATTCACAACAAAATATATATTTAAACATAATCAATAAAAATATTAAAGGAAATTTTTGGGGAGAACCTTTGGATCAAGTTCATCTGGAAAAATAAAAAGATAAGATTATTAACATCATTAGCCATTAGGGAAACGCAAACTGAAACCACAGTGAGATATTACTACACACCTATTAGAACAGCTAAAATGAAAAATAATCATAGCGAATGCTGGGAGAGTCAGAGAAACCAGATCTCTCATCCACTGCTGGGGTGGTGATATAAAATGGTACAGCCACTGTGGAAAACTGGCAGGTTTTTAATAAAAGTAAACATCCACTCTCCATACTATCCAGCAATCGCAGCCTTGGGCATTTATCCTAGAGAAATAAGAACTTAACATTCACACAAAAACTTGAACATGAGTGTTCATAGCAGCTTTATGTGAAACAGCCCCAAACTGGAAACAATCCAAATGTCCTTCAATGGATGATGGTTAAACAGAGTCTGATGCAGTGGGACCCTGCTCTACAGTGAAAAGGAATGAGCTATTGATACACAGAACCTTGGCTCCCTCTCAAGTGCATGATGCTTAGTGAAAAGAGTCGGTCTTAACAGGTTATATACTGCATGATTTAATTTATAGAATATTCTTTAAATGTCAAAACTGGAGAAAAGATTAGCGGCTGCCAGGGGACAGTGGTGTGGGCAGGGCAAATATAAAGGGTAACACTCAACAGGGAGCTCCTTTGCAGTGCAGGGCAGCTCTGTATCTTGGATGGGGTGGTGTTTGCATGAATCTGTACATGGGATAAAATTGTATAGAACAGCACATGCATACACACACACACACACACACACACACACAGAGAAAGGCAGGTAAAAATAGTGAAGATAGAATCATGTTGGTAGCCTAGTTAACAGTATTATACCAATGTCAATGTTCTGGGTTGATATTGTACTACAGTTATATAACATGTCATTGTTGGGGGAAGATGTGTAAAGGATATGTGAGACTCTATGTACTCTATGTACCACATGTGTAACTTCCTGTGCAGTCTTAAATTATTTCAAAAGAAAACGTTTTAAAGCAATCAGGAAGAAAAAAAAGGCAAGAGTTACAAAGAATTATGAGATTCAAAAAAATTATGAAATTTAAAATAAGAAGATGGGTGTGATCGGATGCATCCTGGCAAACACAGAACGTATCATAAAGCCACATAGTGAAAATGTGTTACAGGGTTGTGAGTCAACAGACAGAGCAGGAAACAGAACAGACAGAACTGAATGAGGTGCTAGTACCTATGTCACCATAGCGGGGCCATGACGCAACAGCTGATGTTAGAAATTTGGCTAACTCCTATGAAACAAAATTTTGTTAAGTCTTTACCTATATAATATGCTCCCAAATAAATTCCAGATGTGTTAAAGTGTCCCAAATAAATCCCAGATGTAATAAAGTGTCAAAGAAGAAAGTAAATTCACAATAAATTCAAATAAGATAATTGATTGCAATATAGGAAAAAACTTTCTAATCACAAAAATCTATGGATCAACTCATAAATATCACAAACTTCTATCCATGGAAAACACCATAAGCAACAACAAGAACAATAATAACAAAAATATTAAGAGAAAGTGCTGTTATCTTTACTTTATTTAAAAAGATCTTTTAAAGCTATGAGAAACAGAACATCTCAGTGAAGAAATGTAAAAATGACATAAACAGACAACTGACAAATAAAAACCGAATGATTAAAATTGTTCAACCGAATTAAGAAAGAAAGGGATGGAAAATTAAAGGGATTAAAAATTTCATTAAAATGAAACACAAAAGAGAATTTTTCCCATTAGGTGTAGAAAGAAAGAAATTATAGACAATAATGTTGGGCAGTTTATGATGAGAGATTAGTTCTCCAAACAGCTGTTGGGAATATAAATGGGCATCAATTCTGAAAAGCTTTCTGGCAATACGTATCTTGATCTTTTAAATTGTTTATGGCCTTGACACAGTGATTTAATGCGGAGGAATCTGTCTCAAGAAAATAATCAAAGAGGTGGACAAAGATATATGAGCAAAGCTATTCATATTTCTCTATTATTAATAAGCTAGTAGAGAAAATTAGAGGAAAACGAAATGTTCAACAGTAGAAGAACTGTTAAGTTGAGGCACCTTCATACAGTAGATTATCATACAGTCACTAAAGATCATTTAGCGACTATGCAGTGACAGGGGGACAATGTTCACATTGAAACAGTGCAGTTGCCGCTCAGTATCTGCAGGGCATTGGCTTCCAGGGGCCCTCGAAGATACCAAAATCCAAGGATGATCAAGTCTCATATAAAATGGTGCAGTATTTGCATATAGCCTACACACGTCCTATACTTTGTCATCGCTAGATCACTTGTAACTCTAATACAATGTAAATGCTATATAAATAGTTATTATATTGTATTTTTACCTGTATTATTTTTTAATTGTATTGTTATTTTGTTATTTTTTTGAATATTTTTGATCCAAAGTTACGGAGCGCTGAGTAAACACGACAGAAAAAAGATATAAAATGGCAAATGAGGATACAAGCAGACACCTATACCCACACACACATATACATACTGCTATGGTCCAAATGTTTATCCCCCACCTCCCAAGTCATATGTTAAAATCTAATCCCCAGTGCAATGGTATTAAGAGGTGAGGCTTCTGGGAGATGATTAGGCTACGAGGGCTCCACCCTCATGAGTGGTTTTAGTGCCCTTATAAACGAGGCCCAGGGGAGTTTGTTCGCCCCTCTGCCACCTGAGGATGCAGCAAAAAGGCGCCACCTGTGAAGCAGAGAGCAAGTCCTCACCTGACACCAAATCTGGTGGTGCCTTGATCTTGTACTTCCCAGTTTCCAGGACTATGAGCAATAAATGTCTGTTGTTTATAAGTTACCCAGTCTAAGGTATGTCGTTATAGCAGCCGGAATGGACTGAAACACGTATACACATACGCCCATATGTCTAGGCACACAAACGCATACATGCATAAGGCTTGAAAGGAAAACATCAGACTATTTAGATGGAGGCTATTGCTCTGGGGCAGTGACTTTTAATTTCTTCTTTGCACTTTTAAATATTTTGCTAATATTTTATTAACACAACGAGAATAATTACCTTCCCAGTCAGAAAGAGAAGCAGGCACTCTTCAAGTGCATGAAGAGTGACCAAGGAAGACCGCAAGATTGATGGGTCAGATTTAGAACAAAATTAATTAAAGGTAGAGTCACACTGCATGTGCTGATCAATTTCTGCATGCCACATCTTGAGCTAGGACCTCTTTTCTGACATACCCATTTCACATACTGACCTGCAAGGAAGGTATTTCCCCCAATTTATGTAAGGTAAATGCAGGTTCAGGGAGGTTGAGTGGCCTGCTCGTAGACACCCAGCAGGTAGGTGAGAGAGAGAAACCCGACCCTCTTGTACTAATTCTGGTGCCCTTCTCACTACAGACTAACTCTTTACTCAGGAGTCTGTTCGGGCACATACGGTCAGGTTACAGCTGGTGTGCCTCGACCCAGTGGACAGGAGTGAAATTATTAGCTCCATTAAAAAGAAAAGATGGTTTGATGAAAACTTTACTACTAGAAATAAAGAAAGTGTTTAGAGCCCAGTCTCACAGACGTACATGAACTTGGAAGCATCGATTTTACCAATGATTTGTAAAAGCAGCATCCATTTAAACCTTTACTCTTCTGTTGCTCCCATCTATAAAAACAAAGCCAAAAACTCAGCCACAGCCAGGGACAGGGCAGTGAGGCGGACTCTTGTATATATGCAAAATCCAGCCCTCTTGCCACTGTGGGTGTTGGGAACATTGGAGCAGAGGGAAGAAAAAAAATGAAGGAAGGAGGAGAGAAGGCATTTGTTACTTCTTGGGCCTAAACCGATCCTCCTTTGCACCTGAACCCCAGTGCCTTCCAGTTGCATTTTCTTCCTAGGACACAGGCCCTAGGAAGGGCATGGCTAGTGGAAGCCATCAACATGAACTTCTCTCAAGCATCAACACCTGGGGGAAATGAGCCACTAGAACACCTTGGTTTCTGGGGCCAAAAGATTTGGTGTGGTGGTTTGAAAACTATGTCTGCAAATCTTATGCCATGCTTCCCGTAAACAGGAGGGGTTTATTCTGCTCCCCTTGGACTTGGGCAGGCAATGGTGATCATATCTGTGAACAGAACGTGGCAGAGTGATGCTGCTCCATTTGAAAGGCTGAATCGGAGAAGGGCCAAGCACTCCTGCACTGCTTTCTTGGGATATTTGCTTTGAAGTCCTGAGGTCAGGCTGGAGAGCCCAGCTGAAGTGATGAGAGAGCGTGAGAGAGGAGGAACCTTGTCTTTTCCCAGCTCTTCAAGTCCTCCTGAGCTCAGGTGACAGACATGCAGTGAGCCAGCTTGGCCATAATCTGACTGCAGCCTCCAGGGAGACCCTGGTGAGAACCATCTAGCTGAACCCAGTCAACCCCCAGATCAAGGAGTGATCATAAGAAGATAATTGCCCTTGTTTTATGCCACTAAGGTCTGTGGTCATTTGTTACCCAGCAAGAGAGACCTGAAACATCTGGATTCTGCCACCTGCAAACACCAGGCAATAACTAAGCCTCACTGTTTCTCTGCCAATTCTGTTTCTTCATCTGTAAACTGCAAGTGACAATGTTATCTCCCATTAAATATCGTTCTGAGTCGTAGATGCGATAATGTGCGTGAAGTGTTTGGTGAACTGTAGGAACCTCTGCTGATGTTGATGGTTATTCCGGCAGCACCTCTTCCTGGTAAAGCACAGCCCCAAGGACGGGGTTCCAGGAGTAAGGGCTGGCTGGGCCATGCCACGTGTTTAAGAACGTCCTTATGAATCCACATCGATACCCACCTCACTGGCACACGGCAGATCTCCCCTGCCAGCTCAGTGTTAGGAGAACATCCATTGCTGTTCTCAGAAAGAACATATCCTCTAATTTCAAGCAGAGTCCAGAGAAGTGTGTCTGAAAATGTCTCGCTTCCCCAAATAATTATTCTTCACCTGACTTTTGCTCATTAAGTGTTTTTGCTCTCTTCTTATTCATTTATTTATGTTGAGGGCCCACCTCGAATGCAGTCTGCTGATTTTCATGCTGGGTTGCTACGTGCTCAGGAATAACAGAGGTGTGCCACAGAGAGCGGGGCAGGTGGCTGCCTCTCTCAGGTGTGTTGTCTGCAGCATAAACATCACAGAGCTTCCCCATGTCTTCCCTGGAGGCCTCCCTGCCTTACCTTTTGTGTTCAGAGCAGAAGACTCAGGTAGGAGGGAAGCAGGAAGCCTGCAGGGCTTTGATTGGTGATTTGACGCCAATTCCAGGCAGCAGGTATTCTTCTCCTCTCCTCCCCAGGCCCTGCTACCTTCTCTGAGTCCGAGGAGGGTGGTGAGGACCTGACCCTGGTAATGCCAGCCCTCGGAGGGGTGGACCCTGGCCCACCCAAGCCCCTATCTTTAGTATGTTAACACTAGAGAAATACAAATTCATCAGGCTAATGGTAAAAAGCCACAGGTTTTTTGTTTGTTTGTTTGTTACATTCTTCCTGAATGTGGTCTATACATTTTGAGTGTTTGGCATATGATATTTGCAAAATGAGGCTGGAAGTTGTAGCTGCCTGTTAAACTCCTGTCAAAGATGCTTTTTCCTTCTATTTTTCATTCCTTAGGTTCCTGTCACTGGATTTTAGAAGGGGGTTAGCATTCTTTGGCCATCTGCTGTATTTTCCCTCCCTCTCCCCTCCCCCCAGCCTGGACCTTTTTCTCTGCACCCGAAGTTCATCTATTTCTAACAAGGACTCAACTCCAGCAGAAGCCCAGAGAGTGCAGAACGAGCTCCCAGACCAGCCACATGTTTTCCCCGGTGACAAGCGACATCCACAGCCATCTCTCCAGGTCAAAATGAAATTTTATTCCGAATTTCTTCCCATGTTTTATGTTTGTCAACATAACGATAATGTCATTATCAATCATAGTTTATAGTGAATGAAAATTGACTAAATTCCTTGCCTAAAAAAAAAAATGTGACCACTCTATTTCATGTTCCTTTCATTCTCTCTCCCTCTTTCTCCCTGCACCCGGCCTCCACCCCCGATTCCGCAATCTCCTGAAGCACTTAAATGCACGTGGATATGAATTGAAATGTTCCAACTGAATATATTCAAAGACTTTCTAGAAAAATCAAGTTTGTTCTTCTTTGCTTCCTTCTGGGGCAGTGCCGGACATAGTGTAGGTGTTCGATAAATGTGTTGAAAGCCTTGGGGACAGGAACCTTGCATGTCTTCATCAATGTCCTATGTCTGGGCTCTGGCACAGTGCCTGTCACACATTACTTGAATGACTAAATGGATCTCCAATCCTCCAATTCTGCAACAACCTGTACCTTTCTGTAGCATCCCCGGGATTGCAGGAGACCTGCTGGAGAGGCCGTGCGGCATGGGTGTGGGAGACAGACTTGGAGGCCAACTGCCTCGGGTTCAAAACCCAGTTCTGTTACCTGCTAGCTGTGTGACCTTGGGAAAGTTCCTTACCCCTGTGTGCTTCAGTTCCTTAGAAGTAAATAGTGGAAAATAATATGTACATCGTAGTGTGTTATGGACAGTAAAACAGCGCATGCACATAAACCATGGAAGAAGCCATGCTGGCCCAGGGTAAGTAAGAACTCTACGCACCAAACGGTCCCTTCAGTGGCTGCACAGCTGTCCCCATGTGTGGTCTGGATCGGCCAAAACCAACTCCTACCTCACCCAGAATGCGTCCCAGCTGCTCTTTCATGACAAATCCCTTCAGGCATCTGAATGAATCTAATAGGACTCAGTGTTATGGGGTGAATTGTGTCACCCTCAAAGATATACTGAAGGGCACACGGCAGGGGACTGCGTGAAGACAGAGGCAGGGGTTGGAGGGATCCGTCTGGATACCAGATAACACCCGGGGTTCCCGGAGCTGGGAGAAGTATGGGATGGTTCTCCCCTAGATGCTCTGAAGGGACGAGACCCTGCCAACACCTTGACTTTGGCTCTCTGGCCTCCAGAACTGTGAGGGAACAAATTTCTGTCCTGGGAGACTCCTACACCCAGCCTGCTTGTCCATTCCTCAGACTTCTCAACCCAGGTCCTTTAACTATTTTTAAACTTTAAAAAAAATCAAAGGATAACATACAGAATCTCACATGTTTTTCATGTGGCTTAATTTCTAGATCACCCCCTCATTACAATCATTCTTTTCTGGGTGCTCTGAAATTTGTCAGTGTCCTTCTGCCATGTATGTCCTGCCAAGACCCGGGGACAGGACAGGTGACACACTACGGAGTCACAGAGCCGTCTCAGGCTGGTCAGTACGGCAGCCTTCCAGGGAGCCCTGCACAGGCCTGCAGAGACAAGGCAGACATTCCAGAATGTGGCTCTGGGCCTCATGGGCTCTTGGAAAGCCACCAGGTGGTGAAAGTGGCCTCAAGGATGTGTGGTTTTTCAGGCTTGCCAGATCCGGTGTTGGGGAGCCCTTGCCAGCCCATGTGAGGGGGCGGGGGAGGGAGTCACACCCCCCTCATTTCCTTTCCTAGCCAGCGAGCCGCCTTGGAGGAAGAGAGGGAACTGCAGGAGCTGCGAGGTCAGAGCCGGGACTGCTCTGCCGCTGGCTCTGCAGAGGGCTGCGAAGTTGGATCCATCTGGCTCAGAAGGCTGCTCCCTGGGCCTGAAATCAATAAATACCTTTCTATGGGAGACTTCTGTTGTGGCACAGAGCAGATCGGCCAATAAAATGATCTCCAAAGAGGTGACGATGAGAGAGTTTGCTGCTTGGTTTTGAGGTCTTTTGAGCCTCCGGATGTGACCTTTGAACCTACCAGCTCCTGTGCCATTGGAAGGGAGGCACATCCAGGAAGGAAGTGGAGGGCGGAGCCACAGCCTGCCAGTGGGGTCTGACCGAAGACCCCAGCCCCGGAATCTCTTGGGTGTTTGAAAGGAACTTCGTTTGTTTAAAAGAAGTTGGTCCAGAGCTCCATGGAACAGTTCATCCATACAGCGCACACAAGCAGTGGGAGACGTTCTGATAAGTCCTTCTCTCTGTGTCAGACCCCACGAGAGAGGGGCTCCCAAAACTAGCAGTTTCAGGACTGCCTGGGAGCCTATTAAAAAGACAGATTCCCGGGCATGAGTAGACTATCGTGGGGTGGGATCCTGGTCTCATTATATTTAGTAAACTCCCCGAGTGATACCTCTGCAGCCAGCCCAGCACAGCTCTGCAGTTGTTTTTTAAAAATATGCCCAATATTGTGTTTTCCTATATATAATCTGCTCCAAGAATGTAAAGGGAGCTGTGTGCATTGAATGGTGTTCTTTGGAGACGGCTTTCTGGAGGCGGTGAGGTCTGCAGGGAACGTAATGGCAAAGAGAGTCTGGGGAGAAGGAAAGGGTGTTCTGGGAGCAGAACAGGGTCTGGGGGAATGCATTTTCTTGCCTTTTCCAGGTTTAGGCCTGAACGAGGCTGCCCGCATGTGCTAGGCTCCCGGCCGCTTTATGTACCTCAAGTCGGCAATGGCTGGTTGGGTCCATCTCACATCGCATCACTCTGACACTGACTCTTCCGCCTCCTCTTCCGCACTGAAGGACTGTGGTGATTACGTTAGGCCCACCTGGATAACATCCCTCTCTCAAGATCGGCTGAATAGCAAGCTTAATTTCTGCCACCTTAATTCCCCTTTGCCGTGCAATGTAATATATTCACAGGTCCTGGGGATTAGGATGTGAACATCGTTTTGCGGGGGATCAATCTGCCCACCACCTGTGAAGTACACCTCCCTCTGTTCCTCTAGACTGAACTGCCCCATGTCGCGGCCACTAGCCACAGGTGGCTGTTGAGCCCTAGAAATGGGGCTGGTCCAAATAGAGATGTGATATGAACACAAAACACACCAGATATTGAAGACTTAAGAGGAAATGAGTTACAGTAAACACCTCATTACTGATTTTTACATTGGTTATGTGCTGAAATGATAGTGTTTTAGATACATTGGGTTAAATAAAATATACTATTAAAACTGATTTCATCTTCTTTTGTTTTTTTACTTTCTGTTCATGTAGTTACTAGAAAATGTTAAATTACGTATGTGGGCTCATGTCTGATTGAATCTGCGGCTTTCAAACCTTGAGCGGATGCTATTTCAGGGAGAGAAGGGATCTTCAGCTTCCAGCAGGGGGCGCTGTGGAAAACAGATAAAGCATCAGGCTTTCCAGCCTAATGTGCTCTGTGTGTGTATGCGTGGGTGTGTGTGTGTGTGTGTGTGTGTGTGTGTGTGTGTGTGTGTGTGTGTAATAGAACTTTTTTTCAGTCTTACTCTAGTCTGGCAGGAGACTCCCAGGCTGACTTCAGGGAAACTAGAACTTTCCTTTCTTGCTCATCACACCCCTACAAAGGCTCCACCTTAAGGTGAGGATAGTCCATGCTGCAAATAGTCCATTGGAGAACATCATGTCACCCCTTTCCCAAGTGGCCCATGGCAACAGCTACTTTGTCATGGGATTACCCTACAGGTCATCCCTGCGGCTTCAAATCTGTCTCACCTTGACCCCAGCCGGGTTCCTCCTGGGTAGTTCAGTACATTGCAGTCCCTGTTCACTCTGTCTCAAGCTTAGTCATGCTATTTTTAGTATTTTAACACTTCCTGAGATCCTAAAGCCCTGGGCTGGGCCTGTTGGGTTTTCCTTCAAGCACACGAGTCAGCCCTTGTGCAGGAACCCGCTTTTCATGTGCAGACTCAGCTGTACAGAGCCCCCAGTTGGAGGGTCCTTGGTGAAAGGTCCCCAGTGGAGGGTCCCCAGTGGATGAGCCAAACGGATGCAGACATGTCCATAGGGAGGCCTGGGTGGCTGGTGTATCTTAACTTGAACCTAGGCCTACCCAAGACTTGGGCAAATCCTTCCCCTGGAAAGACAAGATGCCCATTTACGGTTGGGCGGAAGGCCCAAGACCTTGCAATTGACCCTCCTTATCTCAAATCAGCGCGACACGAGGCCCTTATCACTGTGCACGGCACCCTCTTCCGAGCCCTGTCCTAAAAACCTGGCTGGCTTCAGATCAACTGGCTAATTACTTGTGCTGTAATGATCAACCTGCCTAATTTATCACTTCTTTGAACATTTAATTAGCCAGCAGTGCAAGACAATTAGGTTCTGAATTAGGATAAATTAAACTGCTAGCTTAGCAGCTCTAAGGACATGGAAACTATAACCAATTACATCTACAAAAAGATTTGACAGAACCGTCAAAGAGCGAGAGCCTGACATAAGCCAACAGCTGCCTGTGCCAAATATTCTGGAGAATCTCACGGAGCCGGGTGTTTTAGCTCAGAAGACAGAGACGGGAGCGCACAGCTTGAGAGAACAAAACCTCTGCGTGAAGCGGGGCTTCAGGCTTTATCCCCTGTTATGGGATGCTATAGGGGGTGCAGTATCTGTGACAATTGACCATATTATTAATTTTAATAGATCAACTAGAACTAGAAATTTGCACATCAGCATTCTCAATGGCCGTGTTTGAGATCATTGTTTTGCTAGCCCCCAAAATGCGGCTGGGACCCTGACATAGGTATTTATGGCATGTGTCTGTGCCAGGAAGAAAGCTATTTCTCTTCTCACTATTTAAGCCTAGTTACCTCTTGAATTTTCACACCATAATGGTGTCTGAGGAAGAATACATTCTTATGGATAAAGCAATATAGCAGAATACTTGCATGTCGCTTTAGCTTTAGAATGGGTTGTAATTCTTTAAATTATTAATTTGGATTTTTACCCTTTTGAAATATGATTTTCAATGGCTGTGTTTGAAAGTTGTTCATGTTCCCTAGAAAGACACTGGATAGCAACTGGGCAGGGTGGTTAATCTTTTGCTTTGACTGTGAGAAAATGTTGCTCTCGGCCTGATGGTTGATTGATGTATTGTGGGGCTTCCCTTCCAGACGGGGTCCTGAGAGCTGAGGATAAGAGGGAAGAGAAGATAGGAGAGCAGGAGACTTCTGGGCTACATCTCTTCTTTCCTGGGATTTTCCAAGAATGGGGTAGGATCTGAGAGGCTCAGGGAACAAACTGCATCATAAACCAAGCATTGGCTTCCTGTGATTCTGTGCCTGTTCCTTGCCTGTGATTTAACACCTTTAGCAAAGCCTTGTTCACATGTTTCAGATTTGGCTCAGTTTTACTGTGAGTTATCAACAGAAAGATTGTGTGTGTGGTTGGACTTTGTATTCAAAGAAGTTCCTGCACGCCCACTTTCCGAGCATATCGTGGTGCTAACATACAAAAAATTCACAAGCAAAATGAGAATTTCAACATGAAAAGAATTGCCAAGCTCCCATAACAATTTTTTTTGTTATACAGTACTCATGTCTAGAACCCAGCCATGACCAACCGCTGCAGACCCCACAGCCACACGGGGACGTTGCAATCAGTGGAATGAAGTCATGCGTGGATGACTGAAGGCAGCTTCCCACAGCTGTGAGCCAACTAACAGACTACGCAAAGGCACTGTCACTCTTCCAAACACCTAAGAAGAGGAAGGAGGAGAGGAAAATGTTTTCAGCACGATCAAAAGACAACGGTTTGATCACTTCAGGAACAGAAGTGGGTGGCGTGCTGTGAATGTTTGCAGGGAAGCGATCATGGAAAGGCAGGAAGCTACCCAGTTCAGAAAAATCTTACAGTCTTAGTGGAGAAACTGATTAGGCAGTAGGCGGCTCACGTGAGTCAGGGATGAGTGGCCCAATTGGCTGTCCCCAAAATACAGCTTTGCATACATACATTTCCAGCTTCTAATGTTTTGTGTGTTTGGCTTGGTTTATATCAAAGGAGTCAGCAAGATTCTTTCATAAGTATATTTCGGCATACCTATTGCTGTTCTTCCTTCTTCACCAAATATGTTGGAAGGCAGCTCCCATCCCAGACATTAACTCAACTGCAGCAAAAGAGCTTCCTGAATTCTGATTGTAAAAGAGCATCCTGGTCACTTGAAATGTCTGGGAATTCAGGAGCAAACAGCACACTTATCTTCAGGAAATTTTGCAAGGAACACAGGTTCACACTCGAGCTCTGAAGGCGAATGACATAAACCCACCGCATCATCTGAAGAGATGTTTGCAAGTATGCATCTCATTGACATATTTAGAGCAAATTAGCCTATTCTGCACGGTGTCTCCAAATTGCATCATATCGTTGCTTCATTAAAAATGCTCCAATTAGGGGAAGAAAGAAGTTACTGCAGGATAGCTCTCTGTACGTACCAGCCTGATGCTTTCAAATTAGAGAACAAGTCGCAGGTCCCTGTTACCATGAGAACCATAGCATTTCTCCAGCTGTTAAAATTATTAACTCAAAGAACATGCATCTTCTTAAACTCTGCCTGTTATTTATCTACTCTTCTATGGGCTTGACTGTGCCTAGAGTGAACTCTATTAATCACCAGTTGAAGGAAGGACGAGGGCTGGGAGAGAGAGAGCAGCCGTGCCTTTCTTCCTGTCGGGAGAGGCAAACAATTGCAATTCATTTTCCCCATTTGGCTCCGTCTCTCCTGGAGGGTAGAGGAGAGGAAGGACTGAGAAGCCTGTAGTGATGACAGTCTGCAGGGGGCCGAGATGGTGAGCAGAGATGAGCGAGACCAGCTGTTGGTGGCATTCAAACCCTCTCTGCTGCTGCAGGCAGAGGGGACTTGGATTGGTGGCCAGAGGCCTCCTTCCTCTTGACAGGTGATTGGGCCCCAAGCCCCAACTCCTCATCCAAATACAAGGACTAAGAATAGCAAACTAGAATAGGCATATCCCCTTATACTGCAGGAGCCTTGGTGCTCTTTAATCTCCTGTGGAAGTGTTTTGCTTTCAGAGTCATTAGCTATCTTAATCTACCGTGTAGTCTGTGTTAGCCCCATTTTGCAGAGAAATAAACTGAGGCTTAACTTTCTCAAGGAGCCAAGCCTGCAGGTGGAGAAATGGGATCTCAAAACGAGATAGCCTGTTTTAAAATCCCATATTCCCCACATAAAAACTTGCATGTGGATGTGTCTAGCAGCTTTATTCACAAATGCTAAAACATGGAAACATCCAAGATGTCCTTCAGTAAGAAAATGGGTAAATAAATTGTGACACATCCAGTTGATGAAATGGTATTCAGCGCTAAAAAGAAATGAGCTCTGAAGCCATGAAAAGACATGGAGGAAACTTAAATGCATATTACTCAATGAAAGAAGGTAATCTGAAAAGCCTGCACACTGTTCTGTTCCAGCCATATGGCAGACAGGCCTCAGCCCCAGGGCTGGATGTAGCGACTGCTTCACCCTCAGGTTCTCATTGTCTACCTGCCCACGCCATCCAGAGAATGGACACCCTCCCTGGTGTGGTCCTTGGACCCTGGGCCCTCCATTAGCAGTCTGAGCATTCTAGGGCTCAGGAGAAAAAGTTCGAATGACACGGAAAGCTCATTCACAAGTGCCCGGGCACTGACTCCTGGCAGGCAGACACACTCGGCAAGCCCACTGTGATGGTTACTTTCTATGCCAATTTGACCAGGCCATGGGATGCCCAGATATTTGATGAAACATTTTTTCTCAGTGTGTCTGTGAGGGTGTCTCTGGACGAGATTAGCATGTAACCTCTTCTCTGGGTCTCCAACGTGAAGACAGCAGATCCTGGGACTTCTCAGTTTCCATAATTGTGTAAGCCAATTCTATACGTGTGTGTGTGTGTGTGTGTGTGTGTGTATACGTATACATTGTATACATACATGTATATGTATAGACATGACTAATAGGACTACCATGCCTGAGCTCCTTGTGGGGAGTTGCTTGAGTGATTGCTCCCAAGAGGAACTTTCAAGTTCGACCCCTGAACTTGAGAGAGATAAGCTAGAGTAGTCTTCCCAGCCTGTGGGTCACAGACCACTGGGACCGGGGCTAGCTGGTGAGACTGTGCTCAGGGTTACAGCAAGAGGTCCAAATGGCTCTCTTCATCGTGAGGCCAAGCACTGCCAGGAGACCAAGATAGTAAAATACAGGATTGTGCGTGGCATTCAACAAATGTGTAGTAAGACCACATTCTTCAAATGTGCTACTGGATTTTTTTACAACGTTATGCCATTGAGCAATTCTCAGTCACATATGTTATCATGTGAAGATCCAACACTTTCTTATTTTGTTTTGTTCCTTCAAAGAGACGTCCTTAAACCAAATGAGAGGAAAGAGATGACAGGACTGCGACGCCATTGCGCTAACACCAAAATGCCATTTAGCTGGCGTGCAGGCTGCCAGATAAAACTGTGTGGTACTAGTGGGATGAATTGAAAATTGTCATTTCATCAAACTTAGTGACAACATTATCTGTAGATCTTAGAAAAATCAGCTCAGAAAAATCCCTGGTTGGTACTGATCCTCTCAGATAGATTGAAACCTTTCCAGGCTATTCCTCGGGCTCATCAATCCAGGGCAGTTGTCATGGTGAGCGGCTGAACAGACGGCTTCCATTTAATTATCCTCAGCCCTCTCGATACTGGAGGCACTTGGGGACAGCCGGCTGTGCTGGCCACGTCTCCCCGGCTGAAATAGTTATTGCTCCCTCTCCACCTCGCCTTCACCTGGGGACATTCATTCCCTGGTTTATTCAATCAACAAGTACCAAGTGCCTGTGGTGTGCCCGGCACAGTGCTCGAACCAAGGATGCCGTTGCATAAACGTCAGGTGAGACTCTGATTCACTCGCTCCGGGTTGGCCGAAGACAGACCCCCGGGCAATCGCGGAGGTGGCGAGTCTGTGTTGCACCTGCCGAGAGGGGTCGCTCGAGCCTGGGAGGTACCACTGGGTGTCGGCCCAGTGGCTGGGAGCTGGGAGTTGGGTCCTAAAGGGTCAATACTCAGACACAGGTCTTGATTGAGGAAGGAAGTCCAGTTCTCGTTCCTTCCAAAGCCCTGAACATAAAATGGGGCCGAGGGACGATCTAGGGATAGCCAGCAGAGGGAGCGGAAGCCGGCGCTGAGGAATGGAGTGTCCAAAGGAGGGAAAGGTCCGCAAGGAAGGAAGGAGGGCCCTGGGCAGTCCCTTGGGCAGCGCTGTGGTGTCTGTAGCTCCCATCCATCTGGTGTCAAGGCTGTGAGATGTCAGAGTACAAGCTTGTCCTACAGAAGCAGAGTTAGGGGGAGACCACCCAGAGAACGACATATCCATCCATCCGCCATTCGTCCATATGCTCATTTAGCAAATGTTTGCTGAGTGTCCGCCATGTGCCTGTCTTGTCGGCGACACACACATTAAGCAAATAATTACACAAATGCACCATGCCTTACAGAAAATGTCGTAAGTGTGCACCATGCTATACAGACAATGTCCATGATCAGAGTGTCATGGAAGGCCTCCCTGGGGCAGCTGAGACCTGGAGGGTGAGGAAGAACCAGTGAGAAGAGGCAGGGTGGGGGCAAATTTTCAGGTGGAGTGGGGAGCCTGGATGAGGACATCAGAGAGAGATGAATGCTCCACGAGCAAAGTGGCCACCTGCCACATCACGGAGGGCCCCTGGGACTTGATCCTAAGAACACCTGGCTCTGGATGCTGCGGTGAGAAGGAGGAAGAGAGGCAGGTGCAAAGTGACCTGCAGATGAAGACAGCAGCCCCAGCCAGAGCCATCCTCGGTGGCTTGGCCCTCGGTGGTGCCAGCAGAGGTTGAGAGTGGTGGTCATCTTCATCTGGTGTCAGAGCTCGCAGCTCTTCTGCCACAGGGGCACATGACTATATGAACTTTCACTGCGTGTGACAACGTGCGCTTGGCAGAGGGAGAGGGAGCTGGCTCCAAACCACGGTGGACGCCCTTGCACATCCTCACAACACACAGAGGGCTAACAGGTCCCATCAAGGAGCAGAGGGTTTCACCCTTGAACAGGGCACTTACCAGGCAATGATCTCAAAACCAGGACAAGAAGGACTCAGAAGGAAGCAGAACTGTTGTGTGAACACTTAGAGAACCAGCCCAGTGGTGGAGGCTGGGGAACTTTCTGCTGCTACTGGGCTTTGCATCTGATCAACACCTGCTTTCTAGGTTGATAAGAAAGAGAGAGAAACAAAACAAAACAACTCAAAACAAGCCTTTTAGCATTCTTCCCTCTGAGGGGCTGAGGAAGTTCTGGCCTGTCATTAAAGGGAACTTGTTTGAGCTATGAGGATGGAAAAAAAAGTGGGAAGGAAGAGATGGGAGAGACTAGATTTTTTTGGTTTATCTTATTTCAGTTTTCTCCCACTCCAGATTGTTAAAAGATAGGATTTAGAAAGCATAGAATCAAGCCCCCCCAATTTTACATCTAACATGTTGCTTCCCCACTGAACTGGCATTCGGAGACAAACTCTAACCCTTGATTAGAGTCTCTGTGACTGCATGCTGACCCTATGGGCTGGGTCTGGACACCTCCGCCTGTCCTTCCAGGGGTGCTTCATGTGTGTCTTGAGAACTGGTTTCTTCCATCCTCGTGTTTGCATTTTCCTCCTCGCTGGCTCTGGCTCCAAGCTCACACCCTGCAGAGGCATTTTTCCTCCTCCCAGTGCCACATGAAGGCTGCCCTGATACTGTTGCCCTGGCACGTCACCACCGATGTCCCCACCCCCAGGGCCGTTCCCCTCGATGCCTCTGCTGCGAGGGTGGCAGCCAATGTATCTCCACCAACAGTCTCCATGTCTGTAGCAATTATGGAAACCTGGCCCTGCTGCTTATTTCGTTTTATAGTCTCCATTTCTGTAGCAATTATGGAAAACTGGCCCTGCTGCTTATTTCGTTTTATTGTCTCCAATTATGGACCCTGAGGTGAAAGGTGAGGAACAGACACTGTGCTGTCCTTGGAACTGCTCTGTCCATAAACAGCGGATGTTCTTGAGCCAAACATGGGCCTCCCCAGTCTCTGCTGGTTCCCCCTGTGCTGTAGACTGCATGTCTGCGCCCCACCCCCAGACTCAAATATTGAAACCCTAATCCCCACGGGGATGGTTTTTGGAGATGGGGCCTTTGGGAGGCGATGAGGTCATGAGGCTGGAGGGACATGGTGGGATTCTGAGAAGCCCGTGTAAGTAAGAAGAGACAGGAGAGAGCTCGCTTCCGTCCTGTCTGTCTCCACCATGTGAGGACACTGGGAAGAGGAACACGACCATGCTGGTACCTTGATCTTGGGTCTCCGGCCTCTAGAACTGTGGGAAATAAATGTTTGTGGTTTAAGCCACCCGGTCTGTGATGTTCTTGCCACAGCAGCCCCAGCTGACGAGAGCACCCCGCAGCAATTCAAATCTCCAGACAAGCAGAAGTCAAGGAAAACTTGGACGTGAATGTGAGTCGCTGGGGAACTGTCTCTGAAGGACAGAGGGAGGGAGGGGCGGGAGCTGGTGGGGAGAGCCTGGCAGCCCTGGACCATGTGCGGCTCTGAGAGGTCCTGGCTCAGCCAGTGGAATTAACTATCTTCTACTGCGTTATAAACTACCCCAAACTTATGGCTTAAGACAACAACAAACTTTTACTATTTCACAATGTTTGTGGATCAGGGGTTCAGGGTGGTTCTAGCTCGTGGCCTCTCATGAGGTTGCAGTCACAGTGTTGGGTGCTGTCCTTCCAAGGCCTGATCTGGGTGGGAGAATTGATGCTGGCTATTGACAGGAGGCCTCATTTCCTGCCATATGGATGTCTCTGAGTGTCCTCGTGACATGGCAGCTGGCTCCCCCCAGAGTGGGTGACCCGAGAGTGTATGAGGTAGAAGCTATAATGTTTTGTATGATCTGGCTTCAAAGTCACACGCCGTCCGCTCTGGGGACCCCTGCTGCTTACATAGGTCGGCCCGTCTTGGGAGGGGTCTGCACAAGGTGTGAATACTAGGAGGCCAGGATCGCCGGGGCTACTGGCAACAATTGCCTGTTAGAGGAGCCCCGCAGTGGGCGGACATAGCCTGGCTTTGGTGCCCTTGCTCTGCGTAGCCATTGCATGAGAAAGCTGGGTGGGAGACGTGGCCTCCATGTTATGGGTCATGTCATGCAAGTTATATGGGATGGAGACCTGAGCTGTTCACCACCACGGCTTCCACACCCCCTTCCTTCACATAAATGAACCCTGAGAATGTCCATTTTACCATCCCCCAAATTTCTAAGCTTCCCTGAGTCCGAGGATCACTACATCAGCATGTCAAGCTGGGAAACTGTCACATGAAGACAAGGTAACTGAAGCAGTGACCGAGAGGGACGATAGACCCAAGGTCTCCCACAGATGACAGAAGCAAGACTAAAATGAAGCCTTTTAAATTCCGAGCCCAGTGCTCTTTGCGCTGTGCCATGAAATCCGCATAAATTCAGCCATCTGTGTGAGGGACTGGCTTGGGAGGACACCCCAGGCTGCTAACTATGCCATTATCTGTGACGCGCATTCCTATTTTTACTGTTGTGGCTGCTACGGCAACAGATTTGGCTTCCTAATTATGTTTTGCTTAGGCTAATGTAAAAATTAATTTCCAGTCCCCGGACAGCCATGAACTCCTGGTAAGAGGAGATAACTCAAGGGGGTGAGTGGTCGACTCATCGGGTACCGGTCGCCATCTACAGCGGGGACAAGACCCTGTCGTGTGCTACGTACGCACTCTGTGCCATGCTCTTTGCAAAGTGCCTTCTTTCTCCCAACCCTGTGAGGCAGATTTCGATGTTCCCATTTTAAAGTTGAGGAAAAGGAGGCCACAGAAGTCAAGCAACTTGCTCAGAATCACATGTGAAGTGAGCGGCAGGACAGAACTTAAGACACATCAGCCCGAGTCCAGGATTAGTTCTCTCTCTCCTATATGGGACCATTTCCGATGCTAATACAGTCCTCCCGACATATCCTTGGGTTTTGAGCTGAGGTTGGTTGTATCACCAGCCTTGAAACCTGCAAATAAGGAGGGCCAACTGTATTCTCTTAGTTTCATAGTAGTCACTAGGAGATAAGAGTAAGAGGGAGGCAGAAAGGAAAGTCACCGGATTGTTCAGAGGGATTTCACCAACACTAATGTTTGTTGGGGTCACTGCTGTTCAGAGTCTACCTCTCAGCTTTGTTTCTGCTGCCTAATCGTTTTAAGGTCACAAGGAGGTACGTGAGTTTTAGGGGAAATGATTCATATTGACTAAACTCACAAGACACTGATGTATAAGTTTGAATGACAATGTATTCCCTTGCAAAGGAGTGACCAAAATTTTCATGTCCATCCTCCAGAGCATCATCTTCCTATAAGTCTGACAGGTTGAATTACTAAGCAGAAGGCTGCTTGGTAAGTATAAAACCAGAATCAAATTAACTGGGAGGCAGCTTTGAAGAATCTTACACACAACTCACGGATGACACTTTCTTGGCCTCCTCTCTTATGTGATGGGGATGTTTCAGCGTCTCTTTTCTTTAAACATAGCTAAGGATTGTCATGTCTTACTCATTGCCTTTGTTTTACCAGATGTTTCCTGCTATCCTCTCTATATAGAAATATTCATTTCTTCAAATGTTTTATTACAATTGATCAGGCAACAACTTTGTTTGATATGCAACCATATTTAATTTCAGGCCCTGTTCTTACTATTTTGGCTTGGAGACTGTCTTCCAGTTGACTTTGCAGATTATTAACATTATACATTATGTGCAGTTTTCCTTATAATGGTACAAGAGGCATCAATCTAGTCTCTACGAGGCCTCGCCCCCTTCCAGATGATAGGACACGTTCTGTTTTAAATCACAGTTAATTGAACCAGGTGTGGGGCCCTAACTTAGCCAATCTTTGCACACATCTGGTATGAAAAGAAGAGCTAGGTGGAACAGATTCTTTCTCTAAAGAATGGGAAGTGAGCACTAGAGGTGAAAAGAATTGTTAGTGGGGAGAGCTTGGTAATGAGACGTCAGGAGGTCAAAGGAGGTATCCTGGTTGAGCCTTGCAGGGCTGCCTTAACAAAGTGCCACAAACTGAGTGGCTCACACAGCAGGAACCCACTGCCTCACAGTTCTGAGGCTGGGAGTCTGAAACCACGGTGTCGGCAGGCTTGGTTCCTTTAGAGGGCTGAGTCTGTTCCATGCCTCTCTCTAGCTTCTGGTGGCGTTGGGTGTCCCCTGGTGTGTTGATGGCATCTCCCTGTGTCTTCACGTCACTTTCCCTCTACGTGTGTCTGTTTCTGTATCCAGATTTCCCCTTTTTCATTCTAAGGACACCAGTCATATTTGTTCCTCTGCCCTAATGCCCTCATTTTAGCTTGATTATCTTTGCAATGACCCTATTTCCAAATAAGGTCAAGTCCTGAGGTCCTGGAGGTTAGGATTTCAGCATATCTTTTGGGGGAGGGGACAAAATGTAACTCATAACACCTCCCTGCCCCTTTCGAGCCAAACGCACAAAGCAGGGCCAGGAAGAACCAAGGAATGTCATTACGGGGCCCCAGACTTCAAGGGGGAGCCGCACCCTGGTCTAACAGTGGGTCTGCCTTTCCACAGACTGTCACAACCA